>JAPFFP010113577.1:0-18384 GCA_026153255.1 Solanum medicagineum | reverse complement strand
AGGAGCACAGGATATTCAACTGCTGTTACCAAGCTCCAGGTTGTTTCGGAGCTTTGCGTCTGTCAAAAGTTTATATGTTTTTATTGTAAAATTAGTTGAGGCGGGGGCTGTCCCGAACTTTATTAGATGTTCTTCTTTATTTAGAGGCTTTGTAGACTATGTAAAGCAAAGTATAGTCATGTCTCGTATCTTAGACAACGTGGCCCCAACGGCCTAGTCATATGCATTTTCTCTTGGCTTGTTATCACTGTTTGTCTTCTTTAAGGCATGTTAAAGGTTGAAATCCCTTATCATATGTGTAGAAAGAGCATAGTTACAGGTTGGTTCTCCCGAGCCTCATCGGCAATGGGTGCCAGTCCGCCCTAACGGGACTTGGGGCATGACAGTTATTGACTAACTAACTACATCGTTGAGCGGGGATAGACAGACCAATAAAAATGCACTAAAGCTATCTTCCCATATATAAACCAAGCAAGGTGTAAGGGTAGTTGTCACTGGTCTCCCTTACACGAATCAACCTAGTTTCCTAGTGTTGAACAAGCTCCCTATACTATTGTGTTCTATCCACTCCAACATCTCTCGAATCCATAGTGAACAACTAATTTACCCCCTAGTTGATCAAACTAAGAAGTATATATAAAAATAGCATAGGAATAACCGAAAGAAATAATTCATAGATATTCAACATTAAGAACTACACATTGTCTATTGCTACAACTCCAGAATATGGAGACTTAGCCACTCATGAACGTGAAATACATCATGAATGAATTGGAAAACATCAAGAACCAAAGAATGAAGAATAAACTAACCCAAAATACTGCGCAAAAGAGTTCCCTGTTGTCCCTCCTGAAGTTCTTGCATAAAAACAGACTGTAAACCTCAAGTCTAAGATAGAACAATAGTAAAAATCCTGTAGTTTGACTTTTCCACATTGGGTCCTCAGGTTCGTGATGCGGACCCCTTGCTTTTTTGACTTTTCACTTAAATTGCTGACTAGACAAATTTTGCACATCTTTTGCATAGGTCCGTGATGCAGACCTCACACACTTTTCCACTTCACGCCTTTTTTGCATTTTTCAGCTTCCACAGCCTTGTTCCTAAGTCTGCCACGTTAATTTTTGAACTTTTGGCTGTTTCTACTCCGCCCTATGTTAGAAAAATAAGAGAAATAATACACTAAAACACCTGGACTCTATGAATTTGTCCTCTGAATTATCTCTAATTATGGACATTATTGGCTAATTAGGCGTATAAATATGCCTAAGATCAGTTGCAGATCTATTTATCATTCCCCTTCAATCTCAACCTTTGGCACATTTTGATTCACAAAACTCAAAGTTGATTATGACTAACATTTTGCTGATATTGAGTTTTCAAATGATAATAATTTTTTTTTTGAAAGTAGAACTTTTTCTTTGCTTTGCGTACCTTTGATTTGTCTTTGATGGAGCTAAGTGGCAGCCATGACTAGTAGTAATAATTATTCTAATCTTGAATAAGATGTCAAAGATGATGCAACTAACTAAGAAAAAATAATAAGATAGTAGAAAATTAAGAAAGGAAAGGAAAAACACAAATAATAATAATAATAATAATAATAATAATAATAATAATAATAATAATAGAGGACAAGCTATTCTCTATTTAGCTAAATAATTCTATACAAGGACTTCAAAAAGAACTATTACAGTACTTATATAGCCAAGTCATTCCTTGATGATAGTATGAAACTTAAATGCCCACCATTAGGCCTAAATTATCTAATCCTCAAACATCATACAACTTGACAATAACAGAAAATATTTTTTAAAATCTATCTGGACTAATATGACAATATGAAACTATTTTTTTTAACGAATTATTAACAATTAAGTACAATCCATCAAGTACTCAGTACTAGCTTCCAAAGCTTCTAACTTCATTCTTGCATCATTTCCCGTTCCTTAAAAATATTTTTGTCCTCAAGAAAGGAACTGAGGAAATCTCAACTTCCTTGTAGAGTAGTCTTCTCAGGTGGCATCATTTCTTGACATTTCCTCCCATTGAATAAGAAAAGAACTTGAGGAACAACCTCGTTTTTCCTTTTTATCATCTTTATTTCTAGAATTTCCTAAGGTTGCACATAATTAGAAGATGACACATCAACTGTTGGAGGGTGATTAAAACTTGTTGGCATTGCATGGCAAGGGTTCAGTTAAGATAAATGGTATGTATGATAGATATCTACTTGAGATGGTAGAGACAGCTTGTAGGAAACTAGAATAATCGTTTTCCGCATTTGATAAGGGTCATAGTATTTAGCTAACAACTTTGAAAAGATCTGGTTGGAGATAGTGAGTTGCCTATAAGGTTTGATCATTAGGTATACCCAATCTCGCTCTTTAAACTTTCTATCAGTTCTGTGTTGATTGGCGATAGAAATCATTTTTTGTTGAGCCCAAGCTATGTGAAATTTGAGAAACTCCATTTTGAACTCTCTAGTACTCAAACTTCTATCCACCTCCTCCGTAGAATCTTTAGAAACATATGAAATGTGCAGAGGTTGTGGTTACCCATAAAGAGCCTCGAAAGAAGTTGTTTGGATTTTTGTATGAAAGGTGAGTTATACTATCACTCTCTAGGGATATATAGCTAGATCAATCCTTCTGACTATCAGCATAAGAACTTCTTAGATGTGTTTTCATTGTTCTATTGAGCACTTTTGTTTGACCATCTGTTTAAGGATGGTAAGCAGTAGAGGTGCTCAATGTAACCCCTTGCATTGTACATAGTTCCTGCCAGACTTTACTTATGAATATAGGATCCTTATTGCTGATGATTTTTTGAAGCACTCCATGGAGTTTAAGACCCGATCCAAGTATAACTGAGCTACAGAACTGGCTATGTAAGGATCACTGACATTGAGGAAATATCCATACTTTGCAAGTCTATGAACTATCACTAATATAGTTGTCTTGCTTTTAGACCTTGGCAACCTATCTATGAAGTCTATGCTTATGCTACTCCAAGAAGCAGAGGGTATCTTTAATAGTTGGAGAAGGCCTAGATAAGCAGCATTATCATATTCACTCCTCTAGTAGGTTGCACATTGTCTCACAAACATAGTTACATCTCCTTGAGTCCCTTATACTAAAAAGGATTTTAAATTCTTTTATAAATGTTCTTACTTTCTGAGTGTCCTGCTAGAGGTTGTTCATGCTAGATGAGAAGGATCTCTTTCTTCAAAGTTAGTTCATCCAATCTTCTACCACCATCTTATCCTTCCTCCTTAGTAGTTGATTTACATATGTGAATTCCTTATGTCCTTCATCCTAAGGTACCACCTTGACCAGGATAGCTTTGGTAAAAGATTCATTCCCCCGACTATCTTTGGTCTTTTCAAGCTTCACACTAAACCAATGAGTTAACGTCATTGATGTTACCTCACTTATTTACACTATAGATAAAGAATTTGTTGCCTTATTCTCTCTTCCCTTTTTGTACTCTATCTCAAAGTGCACTTGCATCAACTTGGCTATCTATTTCATTTGATAACTTGTATGGAGTTTTTGAGTCAATAAAAACTTTAGATCCTTTTAGTTAGTCTACACAATGAACTTCTTACCGGTCAAATATTAAGCATACGAAGTGACAACTAGAACTAGAGCCAATAGATCTTTGTCATACATAGGTAACCCTTAATGTCTCATGGAAAGGCTTTTGCTGAGGTAAGCAATAGGGTGACCGCTTGCATTAAAATAATTCCAATTCTATAGTCACAAGCATACATTTCTACAATAAATACAATATAATTATTAGGTAAGCCAAGGAAAGATGTCGAAGTCAGTGCCGTTTTCAGTTGATCCATGGCCCGAATGGCCCTTTTAGACCATTAAAATCTATCTTTCTTTGATAAGTCAGTTAGTGGCTTGCTATATTATCCCATTATACTTGAAAAACCTCCTGTAATACCTTACTAATCCCAAGAATCCTCTTAGCTCCTTCAAATTCTTGGGTTTAGGTCATCCCTTCACTGCAATATCAGCAAATACCCCTTCCAAAGATATTACATGCCCTACTCACTCCACTTAACTTGCCCCAAATGAACACTTAGCATGTCTCACATAGAGCTTGTTGTCACAGGCCTATTTTTCAAAGGCGTGCAAGACAACCTTGTTAGCTTATGACACTCCTTGAAATGCTTTTGTCCTTACGTAAAGAAATTAACACCAAGGTGTTGGACAAAACAGTCCACAAAGGCAAGCAAATGCAAAAGAACTTGAAAGGAAGAACAAGAGCTTTTTGGGAGGCAAGTTCCAAGTTTTCATGTTGTACTTTCTAAGTGTCAACTACAATAGAAGTTGTCCAAGAGACTTATATAAAATACATGAGAATGCCAGCAAGTAAAAAGGAATTAAAAGTGAATAAAAGTCCCTATACGTGCTGCCTAGACAAAATGAATAAGGGTTGGCAAAAAACTAGTCAACTAGTTTCCTGAAATGGAAAAGATGTCACTTTCAAGGCTGATTTCTTGTTTCTTGGACTAGCAACTTGTTGAGAATAACCCTTCAAGGGCATTAAATGAGTCACATGCTTGTCTAAAGTAAACCCCATGGCTGGAAACACATTGGCACTTGAAATAGGACTTGGGAAATTCAAATATAGATCTGCCCCATCCTCAGAAATGCAAAAAATTAATGTAGACGTGTGCGGGGTAGCACACTGTACCCCACCTAATTTGTTGACCACTGCGGCACCAAACAAGTGTAAAAATTTGTAGACTTGATCTTTAATACTGCCATAAGTCCTCATACTTCTCCTAGGTTGCCTCCTCAGGCGACGTTCCTTTCCAGTGGACAAGGAATTGAGCACTCGAATTGTTCCACTCTTTGCCACAAAAAAGTTGATAATCAGTGATGGCTTCAATCAACTTGTCTAATGCCGGAAGAGTGTCAAAAATTAAGGCACGACTGCACTGCCCACATTTCTTATTCTCTATGTCTTGAAAATACCACTTCAATTTACTAGCATATAAAATCAAATATAATTTCAAATGTGGGGGGCATGGACAGCCGATAAGAAATCTTGCCAATCTTGGAAGTGATCTTAAAGGGCCCCCTCATAATACCGGATTAGATTTTGATAGACCTTTTGAAGATATTTGAACTGTCGGGGATTAAGTTTAACCATAATTTTTTCCCCAATTTGGTAATTGATTTGGGTGCCTCTTCTGATCTGCGAATTTCTTTATTTTACGGGCTTCCTTATCAAGACATGATTGTGCTAAATCAATCTGCTCCTCTCAAGATTTAGGCATATGATACACCCGAATTCCTCAAACTGACACTCATAGGCAAGGAATGCATCGTGTTGGAATGCTGCCAAGTTGCCAACTCAAAAGGACTCCTCCCCATTGCCTCACTTCGCTGCTCACTTCGCTGTAAATTGTATGAAAATTGAGCAGTGTCCAGTAGCTTTGCGCAATCTTTTTGATTTGTACTAACATAGTGCTTGAAATAGCATTCCAAGAGTGCATTTAGCCTCTCCATTTTCCCATCCATTTGGGGATGGAAACTGGTTGAGAAGTGCAACTCAGACCCAACCAAGACAAATAATTCTCTCAAAAATGCTCCAGTGAATCATGGGTCACGATCGCGAATAATATGCTTCGGCACACCCAAATGCTTGACGATATCTCTTAGAAATAAATGGACAGCCTCCTTGGCTTTGCAACTAGCCATCGTGGCAGTGAATGTTACATACTTTGAGAACTGCTCAACAACAACCATAATAGTACCAAACCCATCGGAATTTGGGAAGCATGGGGTGAAATCCATGGTGATGCTGTCCCATGGTTTTTTGGCTATAGGCCGCGGCTCAAGCATCCCACTGGACACCCTATTCTCAACTTTTATCTTGTTGACAAACAAGACATATGCGCACATAAACTTCAATATCATCCCACATGTGCGGCTAATAAGAAGAAGCCTCCAATAATGCCAAAGTACATTTCTGCCCTGGGTGACTAGCCCATGTCGTATCGTTACCCTCCTTTATCAATGTATGCCTAAGATTAGCCCACTTAGGAACGTACACGCATCTACCCGTAGTATATAGCAAACCACTCTCTTTCCAAAATTTCTTAGTCTTGCCTTCCTTGGCTAAGACAAGAATTCACTTTGCAATCGGATCACGTTCCATGCCTTCACAAATTGTCTCCACAATGTTACTGGATGTGGAGCTCAAAATAGGTGCCAAAACAGCCCTGTGACTTAACGCATCAGCTACAACATTATCCTTCCCTGACTTGTACTCAAAGGTGAAGTCAAATTTTGCCAAATAATCTTGCCAACGACCTTGCTTGGTAGTCAACTTCTTTTGGGATTGGAAGTAACTTGTCGCCACATTATCCTTCTTGATAATAAAGTGTGCTTCAAATAAATAATGAAGCCATGTCCTTAGGTTATGGACCATGGAAGTCATCTCCCTTTCATGCGTAGTATAACGCCTCTTGGCATCATTTAACTTTGTGCTCTCAAAGGCTATCAGGTGGCCCTTTTACAATAGGACACCACCAATAGTGAAATTTGATGCATTCGTTTGAACTTCAAACGGTTCAGTAAAATTTAGCAAAGACAAAATGGGCTCTTTGGTGATGGCAGCCTTGAATTTCGCAAACGCCTCGCTGCACTTGTCACTCCATTCCCACTCACATCCCTTTTTCAATAGTCCATAAGCGAGGCAACAACGTCCGAACAAGCAAAAATAAATTGCCTATAATAATTGGCAAGGCCAAGAAAGGACAGAAGTTCGGGTACCTTTGTTGGAGCCTTCCAATGTTGAATAGCTTTCACCATGTTGCCATCCGTTCTATCTCATCATGGCTGATTGCATGCCCAAGAAATTGCATAATAGGTTGTGCAAAGCTGCAATTCTCGCGCTTCACGTAGAACTCATTGTCCCTCAAAAATTGGAACACTTTGTGCAAGTGCTCAACATGCTCTTCTATGTTACACTATAGACAACAATGTCGTCCAAGTAAATGACAACAAACGGATCCAAAAGGGATGAAAAAACTTGTTCATCAACGAATAAAATATTGTCGGCGCATTCGTCAAGCCAAATGGCATGACCATCCACTCGAAAGCCCCATAGCGAGTCACACAACTTGTTTTCGGCTCGTCCCCTTCAGCGATTCAGACTTGGTAATATCCCATCCTCAAGTTCATTTTTGAGAACACCTTGGTCTGTCCTAAACGATCAAAAAAATTTGCAATCAAATAAAGCAGATATTTGTTCTTCACCATAACCTTACTAAGGGCCTGACAATCAACACACAAGTAAAGCATCCCTTCCTTCTTCTTTTTGAGCAGAAGGGAGCCCCAAAAGGAGCCTTAGATGGCCTAATATGTCTAGCTTCAAGAAACTCTTTAAGTTGCTTCCTCAACTATTATAATTCCAGAGGTTCCATGCGGTATGGTGACATGGCTGGTGGCTTCAACCCAAAAATCAATTTGATTTGATAGTCCACTTCCCTTCGCGGTGGCAACCACTTAGGGAGTTCTTCTGGCATCATGCCCTTGTTATTATCAAGGACCTTCTTATTACAAGGAGGCAAAGGTGTTGCCTCAATGGAATTCTTAACAATTCCGTCAAGGTAGCAAGGAAAGTTGGTTCCCCTCTCTTAAAGCCTTTAACAAGTTGTATCGCTGACAAGTGCACTAAATTTTGTGGCACCCAAATAAAGGGTACTATGCATAAACCCCCTGGATCCTTAATGTCAAGTTGGTTGAGATGAGGTGAAATAAATGCATTGATCTCATACCAAAAGTCCAGTCCTAATATGATGTCAAACACGTCCATAGGAGCGATGGTGAAGTCTGTTAACCCTTTCCAATCTCCCAAAACAAGTTGTACCCTAGGGGCAAAGCCATGGACAGTAGTGGAGAGGGCATTGACAGTCTTCAATAATGTATCACTAAACACATAAGCACGTCCCAAGTCCTTGGCACATTCCTCCCTCACAAAATTATGTGTTGCACTCATGTCCACCATAATGCGAATGTCTTTACCATTTAACTTAGCATCGACAAATAATGACTTACGTGGTCTAATGCTAGGTGGTTGATAGCAAGGGCTACCAAAGTCACACAGTTGAATAAGTCCATGTGGTTGAACAAGTCAACAACCTTGTCTTTTTCTTGCTCCGCTCCATCAACCAGTCCGCCTCATTCATCGGCTTGCGTGGCATTCTATTTTGCAGCCTGTTCTTGGTGTTTATGGGTGACATATGATGTTCACACTCCAAGAGAAAATAATAAGCTAATCTAAAAACCTAAGAAAAGTTTCAAAAGATGATTGTAAAATGTCTCCTCGTCGAACTCTTTCTAAAACCCTAACTTAAACTATATATAGTATTTACAAAATAACCCTAGAATTTACACAGAAAAGATAGCTAGCAGTTGATAAGTCTCGCAGGTACGACTCATAGGATGACTTAGGGGTCGCAGTCGGGGTCTCGTCTCAGGTTCTTGGTATCTTGGACTAAACTGGTACGACAGTACGAATTATTGCTTGAGCTACGACTCATATGTTTCTCTCGTAGTCTTGGCCTTCAGTTTTTGGTCCAATATTTTGGCTCTCTGATTCTTGCTACGAGTTCTCTTATATGAGTCATGGTGAGACTAACCACTCGTAAGATGGCCTCGTAGGGGTGGCCTCCACTTAGCAGATTTCTGAATTTTTGGTCTCTGATTCTTGCTACGACATACCTTACGACTCGTAGCTTGGGCTACGACTCATAGGTGTGCTCGTATGTCCTAAGCTTCAGTAAAATCTGCAACTTTTCTTCAAAATCATGTCAACCTAACTTTTCTGCAAGGACAAAACAGAAACACATAAAAACCATAAAAAATCTCATTAAGAACTCACAAATCCCTTGTTTTAGGCATCAAATATGTTGTATTTTGACAGCACATCAACACCCTCAACTTAGAATTGTTGCTTGTCCTCAAGCAATGACTCAATCTATGCAGACAAAGAGAAATACATAGCAGCTATATTAATGGCATATACAACAACTCCTTTTGATCCAGGTACCCAACTGTCATCTTCAAAATAGGATTACAAAGTTATTAAGCAGAACGAGAATATAATGAGATACCTGGCAATCCAACTATGGCAAGTTAAGGAGCATCAACCGTACACAATCGCTGGTATAGTCATATGCTACTCAAGTGGTGCAAATGCCCTCACTAGAAAGAAGTCCCTCATACCCACTCAAAAGCATTTTGAATTCAGGGACTAAGGAAGCATTCTCACTCTCATAATTGAAATTCATGCATACTGACTAACACCATAGGCTTGCCTCTATACTCATCCTCTGGCTTGGTGATAAAGTGGAGTTGGATCACTTTGGGACTTATAGGCTTGTAACATAGGTTCAACATGCTTTGGTATGGTATTTTGGGCAAGTAGTGACTAAAGGTTATCCTTGAACCATGTTTACCAACACTTTTTGCTTTAATAATCCAACGCTTTTTAATAAATCCACCCTTATTCACTTATTTTGAACTTTTCTCGAATGCTTTCTATCTCTTTTTCAGTTGTACCTCGATTTCAAACTCATTTTTGCAACTTTTACTCAACTCAAGGCACTTTTCTTCTCTTTTTCTTCACTCTGTTCATGCTTTTTCATTTCTTTCTTGATTTCCCAACTAACCACCTTATTATTATTACTTTACCAGAATAAGGGCCACCCTCAACTTAGGGTTTTAGCTTGAGGTGAAGTACACAATATCTATTCCTCACACCAGGGCCACAACTTATAGCCACCCTTAACTTAGGCTTTTAGTCTTAATTAAGGTTCACATGTCCAAGGGTAGATCAGGGCCAATATTAAGGTATTTCATCAAATAAGGTTAAGCTAGCAAGGTATCAAGAAAGAATGAGTACATGAGAAGCTCAAAAGTTTGGAACAAGGGATTCACTCACTCATCTGCTGGGTCATTTAGGCTACAAGTGGGTTCACTCAAAGAACAAAGGCCTAAGATCCTTTCCATACCCACCACATCACCAAACCAATATTAGAGTACTAAGGCAAGTTCTGGGTCCATACAAGATGCATTAATGTAGCAAAATAACCTCACAACACACATGACAATTGCATCCACAATCAAGTATAGACTCACAGGTCATGCTTTCAGTGTTTACCTTCACAATATCAGAACAAACATTGCTAGATACTCAAAGATGTATGAACACATCAACAACTACAATCTCAAAAATTTTGAGGGTACCCATTTTTTCATCAAAACTGTAAAAACACATCTAAAACTTATGTATTTGCCAATAGATGATACTACTATGAATTTACACATTATCTTCACTACCTAAATATGCTGGTTCAATAGAAAAGAAAACATCCACAAGGAAAAAGAATCATGGCAAGAAAACCTTCGGATCAAAAATAGGGGAAGTTATAGATTCAAGGCTACTCAGACTTCACCTTAATCCATAACTTCCCACCCCCACTAAAATAGGATACTTTGTCCTCAAAGTAAAAATACGTAAAATACGAAAATACGCAAACATAATATAGATATATATACATCAAAAACTAACATTTAAAAACTAATATCCAAAACCAAAGTAACAAAACATTATCCAAAACAAACATCCACAACCAACATAAAGATAAAAATTGTCTAACAGCAGGACAAAATATCCATAAAGAATATGTAAGAACTGGGGTAGAAAGGGTCAAACATCATAGTGCATCACGCACCGGTCTTTGGATGGTCAGCAGGGTCTTTTGTCGCATCCTCCTTCTCAGAAATCTGGGCCCCAGTTGCACCTGAGCTTCTCTCTCCACGTGGGGTGTGCTACTCCCGATCTCTCTGAATAGTCGCCATTAGTAGCGACTCCTGCATTACCTCTTCTGGTATGAGCTCTTCTTCTAGTCTCAGCCTTTTCTAAGTTTGATCTGGGTTATTTTACTCAGGGGCCTCTTCCCAAGGTCACGCGGCGGGTTAGTTAACCAATAAAATATTTCGTCACCCGCCGATGCCACCTTAGAGACTGCAACTAATGTTGTCATCATCTGCAATAACTCGGCCTTAAACTTGGCCAACTCCTCAGTAACAGCGCTTGTGTCAACAAGCCTAGCTCTCTCAAGTCTTTGCTGGACTCTCTCCTCAAAAGTATCGATTCAGGCATCCACCGTTCTAACTCTCTTATCTATCAATGCAAGGGTGAATTCCTTTATCCTTTTTTCCGATTCCCGTACAATCTGGTCAACCTAAGGTCTGACCCGTACAGATATAGCTTGAAGTCTGGACTCCACCGTAGCCACCCTATGCAAAAATACCTGAATAACAACAGCAGAAATAAGATAATCAACCTAGAATGCAGCAGCAGCTGCTGCTGGAGTACTAGAGGATGGTGTGGACTTGATCTCCACAGCTGGTGTGGGTTCTGTAGCAACTGGAGTCGATCCCTGAGTCTGGGGTTCGACTGGAAATAGCTTTGGGATAGGAGGAGGAATAACTCTCTGTAGGGCTACAAGGTTCTCGTCTGCCTTGATTAGGCTAGGATCCATCATATGCACCGCCTCTACATGAGGGTCCAAGTGGAGAGAGACCGAACCCCTACCACCTTGAATAACTTATGTATCAGAATAGGAAATGGAAAGGCCTACTGAGTGCGTATTGTTGACTCATGTATCTGCTCTTCCATAACTAGAGCCCAGTCAATTCACCGCCAAAATGCTAGCCAACCATACAACTCTCTCCAATGTGATCACATTAACCGTGAAAGTGGGTCTAATGCGCCAGCGAATAATGAACCACCAAAATTTTGCCCTAAATAAGAGAATGGGCCTTTGAAATGTGCTCCGTGTGGTTTGTAACCCATGTTGGCTCAACACCTTCCTTACAAATTTGACTTGCTATCCACCTAAGGAGTTCTGTTCTCAGCCCGACGTCCTTCTGATTCATTGGCTTTCTTATCTCTGCAATCCTAAGATCATACTCCATAGTGGAATGTGGCACTCTGAATTGCACTCTCCGAATGGTTTCCTCTGAGATATCAAAAACCTCCTCTCTAACTAGGACTTCACTCAGTCATGGTTACTCAATGGGCTTCTTGAGCCTTGGTAGATCTCTGCGAATTGCAGCATAGTAGGAGACATGAAACTCCCTAACCACATACTGGGCATACTTCCCCAGCACCTGTGACAACCAACCAAGTCCATTTGGCTCAATTTCAGCCTCTAACCATGGTACACTACTTAGTCCTGAATCTTTCAGCGTAGCTTCCTCCTAGAATCTCCTGATTGGACTTCCTTGGCTTTTCAGCTCCAGTCCCTTTTCATAAGTCTCTTTCATCCCTGGGACACACCATCTTATCTTTTGGGGGTCTGTGGAGGTGACAGTGTAAGAAGAATCGGCTGGCTATGGGGGAGCAGTATCCTCATGCTAAGCCTGAGATACCTCAAGGGAAACTGACTCAGAAAGTGAGGCATCATCATCTGACCCTTCCTCATCACCCTCCTCTTCACACTGGGAGGGGCTAACTACTTCCATTGGAACCCTTGTTTGTGATCTGGTCAAGGGCACATTGTTTTTGGGGTCAGGCTGCACGTTCATCTCCTCAACGAATTGATATCCATCAGATGTTTCATCTCTCAGTTGGTGTCCTAGGGTTGGGGCAATAACTCTTCGTCCTTTTGGAGATATTGTCTATGCAAAACCATCACAAGCCAAAGCATGAGTCCCAAGATGTCTTGTACCAATAAGATACATATGAAACAATCAAACATCAAACAATAAAATTTCTTAAGTAAAATGACTGAACCAGGTACAGGGTTGCATATACGAAGAGGAGGTATGACTCACAGGGTGACCTATAAGTCGTTTGGTAGCCTCGTAATATTATAGTGTCTAAGGGAAATGCATTCTGGAATCAACTACGAGATGTAGGAATGACTTGTAGGGTATCCTACAAGTCATAGGCCTAGCTCGTATCTCATTTTAGAGATATTTTGAGAGTTCAGATCAAGGCCACGAAAGCACCACTAAGAATCGTAACAAGTGCCATAAGTCATAGGTGAGTCTCGCATGGAAAATGTTAAGGTACCTTAGGTGACTGTTGCCTGCTACAAATGGTCACTATGACTTTTAGGATGCCCTACGACTCGTAGTGGATCTTCGTAGCGGAAAATAGAGAGCACCCAGGGTGCCTCCAAACCTTCTACAAAGAGCAACAATTAACCAGAAAGCATCAAGGGTTACAAAAACAAATGCATGGGCGACATAGTATTAAACCTAGACATTCTTTATTACCAATCACCTCAAGACAAAAACATGAATTTTCCCTTATCTGATCAAAGCACTTCTAGTAGTAAAAATATCAACGTACATTAAAGGGGATACACATGAATAAATCACCATAAGAGAATTATAACACCCCCAACCTAACAATTTCAACCCCACATAATTTCCACAAGTTAATGACCCATAAAATACACAACAAAGAAGGTCACCCAACAAAGGAAGAATTCAAGGTTCGACTCGTTATAGTAACATAGACAGTTATGCAACATGGTTTTCCTACTTCCACAATCACTATCATATGGTTTTGCTAACATGATCATAAGGCATTCCTTCAAACATCCATAAGACAAGACTATTGCAGAGGTAAACAAAAATTAACCAAGAGAACTTACCAGATGGATGAATAAATGATGAGAAGAAGAAAAAACAGGCCGAGTTCTTGGTGCAAAATTCACTTGTTAAGGAATGTTAGTGGGTGAAAAATTAAGGGGATGAATTAAATAGTGAAAGGGGATGATAGGGGAGTTATAAAGTGAAATTAAAAGCTTCATGAAGAGACATGAAGAGCCAAAAGATGTAGTCCTTTAATATTCAAACGATTCACCTTTTAACATTCTGCAAATCGATTTTATGAGACCCCGACTATGAGTCGTAGGGAGTCATATGACTCATAGGTCCTGGTCTCGTAGAAAACCCAATATTTAGGAATTTTTTGATTTCATACTTGGGTGTAACGAACCCCACTTACGACTCATAGAGGACCTCAGGAATCATAAGGTTGACTCGTAGTGCATGTACCCACTTCTGAGACTTACGGTTTCCTTCTTTGAACTTGATTACGAGCGATGGTAATGACTATGACTCGTAGCCTTACTCGTATATGTTGTTTTAAGCATGAGTTTCTCCACTCTTCAGTTCCTATTTTATTCATGCACCCAAATACTTAAGACCTACTATAATGCAAGTCGACACAACTGGTTCAAAGTCTTAGCAGTCACAGTAAAATACTAACTACCACTAAACAGGCTACACATATGAAAATGTCCTAAGATAAATCTAAACACAAAAGATGCTTGGGTTGCCTCCCAAGAAGCATCTTGTTTAACAACGTGGCTCGACTATACCACCATGGATAATCAGACTTCTCCATGAGTTCCATCACTGCTCTTTCTACTCTTTCTTTGTGTCATCTTGCACTGCATCTACTTGCTCAGCAAGCTGCTCTATCCTATCACCAAGACTTTGCATTGATATAGTTTGTTTTTCCACTTTGTACTTACATTTGAGGACATCAAACTTTATCTCTCGGACAATGTCATCTTGCTCATTCACCTTGATCAGGACTTGTTCAAACATATGCTCAATCTATGGTAGTTATCATTGATGCAATGTTGGTATGGTAACTTCGGCCAATGTGCAACATTTTCGCTTCTAGGTTTACTCGAGGCTCCCGTATATGCACTCGTGGTTGGTCCGGCTTGCCCTTGAAAGGGTTGGTAGACTTGGACAACTGTAGATAGCTTGTCCATACTCTCAGTGGTCTCAATAAATGGTTGTCTTATGAACTCCTAACAATCCCCTCCAAATAATGCATCCACCTGCCCTTGTTGCTTGGAGGTTAGTTCTCGGTAGAAGCTAGTCGCCAATTTTTCATCAGTCAGACCATGGTTATGATTTGCTGCCAAGCACTGCTTATACCTTTCCCAAGCCACTACCAAAGGTTCTCCTGACACTCTTTTGAAATTACAGATGTTGTTCTGTAACTTTTGCTGTTGGACTCCTTATAGAAGTTCATGAGGAAAACTCTCAGTACTTCCCCCCAGTTGCAACAAACATCGCGTGGGAGAACTGACCACCATTCCGCAGCTTCACTCTGGAGATCATGGGAAAAACCTGAAGAGCCATGGCCTCCCAAGCAGGATGTCTTGTCCCAAGGACCCCTCAGTGTTTGAGGGAAATTCTGTAGGTGGATTTGGATATCTTCGGACTCTTTCCCATAAAATAGGGTGCGCCTCTGCAAAGTTTCCAACAAGTCATTTGCAATGTAGAACTTTTGTTCAGTCATAGTGCCAGCCAACCTGCATCTAAAATCAACTAACAAAAACAAATAGAAAAAGTAAAATACAGGAGAGTTTGGAATCAACACTAGAAATAACTAATAGTGAAATCAAATCAAAACCTAGTCGTATTCCCCAGCAACGGTACCATAATTTTTGACATTTGATGTTCACATTCCAATAAGAAAGTGGTCACTGTCAGCAATTAACCTAACCAAAGTTAAGGTCAAACCCACGGGGAATACGAGGCTTGACTACAAGATTTCACTAATAACCATTTCAAACATCAATAACTAAAATCTCTAAATGGGGGGTGGGGGGTTGTGATTCAAAAACAAAAGTAAATTACAACTATACTACTACGCGGGAAAACATTCAATTTTAGGGACAACTTGGGAATTGTGTTCCCCACAGTTTGTTGACTCGATTACCCTAGGTAACATAACTACAATTAAAGAGTCGCATGCAGGACAATAACTTAGGTTCTTCCAGCCCTCTTGTGAAGGTGAAGGTCAAATTTCACCATGGCGCTTGGTCGGCTACCATGGCGTGCCAACTAACCATTACCTATTGTCCCAGTCAACCTCCCCTTGGTTAGGTTTTGTTGATTAGATGAGAAGACATCGATCGAATTCTGTCATCTACTTCTCTTTTCCTATTCGTCGCTACCTTGGTCAGGCTCGTGATAGTAGGCAGGGTTTGGTGTTGGCCACCACCAAACAACAATCATAGTGAAGGGAAATTGATTATACATTCAAAACCCTAATCATAGAAATGCAATAAACCTAGGTCATCTAAGTCAACTATCCATAGTTCCCACAATCCTAAGTTGTGGGTGCTTAGCTACTCATGGCTAAGGAAAAACCAACAAAAATAAATATACAAGACATAAATGAGAGTTTTACCAACAACAATGAAGAATGTAGGCACCATAGGTTGCAAACCCAAAAGCTTGATTGATCAACAATGAGTACAAAGCAAGATTTTTTAATCCCAAAAATGGGTTTTCCAAGAGAAAACAATAAGCTAATCTAAAAACCTAAGAAAAGTTTCAAAAGATGATTATAAAATGCTCCTCGTTGAACTCTTTCTAAAATCCTAACTTAAACTATATATAGTATTTACAAGATAACCCTAGAATTTACACAGAAATGACAGGTAGAAGCTGATAAGTCTCATAGGTATGGCTCATAGGATAACCTACGAGTCGTAGATGGGGTCTCGTATCAGGTTCTTGGCATCTTGGACTAAACTGGTATGACCTATCGGTATGAGTCGTTGCTTGAGCTATGACTCGTATGTTCCTCTTATAGTCTTGGCCTTCAGTTTTTGGTCCAACATTTTGGGTCTCTGATTCTTGCTGTGAGTTTTCGTATACAAGTCGTGATGAGACTTAAGAATCGTAGGATGGCCTCGTAGGGGTGACATCCACTTAGTAGATTTCTGAATTTTCAGTCTCTGATTCTTGCTACGACACACCTTACGACTTGTAGCCTGGTCTACGACTCGTAGGTGTGCTCGTATGTCCTAAGCTTCAGCAAAATCTATAACTTTTTTTCAAAATCATGCCAAGCAAACTTTTCTGCAAGAACAATACAGAAACACATAAAACCATAAAAAGTCACATTAAGAACTCACTAAATCCCCTATTTTAGGCATCAAATGTGTTGTATTATGATAACACATCAATGGGCAGCAACTATAGCACCAAGTTTACTCAAAGTAGGACAAAAACAAGTTGCATGACTGGTCTCACAACAAAAGTAACAATCATCATGATTTAAAACACCTTTCTTCTGGTCCTCATAGTTCTTACGAAAATGTGAAGGCTGGGTGTCGTTGCCTCGATGACCATTGCTCTAGTTCAGGACTGCTTTGCCTTTGTTCCTATTGAGATCCTCCTTGGGAGGAACATTTTTGCTCTGATTGTTCCTTCCTTTTGACGAATCTGCTAGAAAATCAGTTAATGATTCAGCCACTACAAACGCCTAATCCATGTTATCGACTTGTCGCCTTTGAAGCTCTTGTTTGGCCCAGTTTTGAAGTCCATCATGAAATAAAGCAAGAGATCTTTGCTGATTAGATTCGGGATTTGGAGAGTGAGTTTGGTAAACTCCCTAACATAGTCATGAATGGAAGATGTTTGTTTCAACTCCCTCAACTTTCTGCTAGCCTCGAGATCTAACTTTGGGGACAAAATTATCGTTTTAGTTGATCCTTGAATTGTTGCCAATCATTATTGGAACAAGCACCTTTCTCCATGTGCGCTTTCTTTCTATACCACTATAACATTGCAGTGTCGCTCAAATACATCGCTGCCATTCTTATTTTGGCAGCCTCGTCCACCACATTAACATGCCTAAAATAGGCATGCATTTGCCACAAGAAGTTCTAAAGCACTCCTTTCACCACGAAACTCCTTTGGTTTGGGAGCTTCAATATGAGTTTCTCGGACAGTGATAGGGCTACGTCCACAAGCAAGCAAAGCCTGCTCCAGTTGCTGCTTAAACGCTTCAAGCTCTCTGTGTAATGTGAAAAGATCTTTCATGAGCTTGAGCTCAAGGCTAGTCCGTCCTTCCTTGTGCTCTTCAACTTGATCAACAGGGTTCCCTTTGACTTCATCATGTCCCTCAAGTACCACAAATTCAAGAGAACTGAAGTTGTTCTCCAAAACCCTACCAAACCAGCCTTAACACCAATGATTTTCTCATCAAGGTGGCTGGTTGGAATCCTCACCTTCTTCAACGTGATTTTGTGCACTAGTTGGGGGTTGAGAAATGTCCCTAGCCATGCTTTTGTCACATTTCTTGGTAGTATCCCTCATAACTTCTTGGTCCCTCTCAAGAGTTGGTTCTTCAACACGTTGCCTTCGTTGCCATGTCCTAAACTGATGCTTTGATACCATTTGTCACATGCCTATTTTTCGAAGGCACATAGGACAGCCTCATTAGCTAAAAATGCTCCTCAAAGGATCCATTCCTTAAGTAAAGAAATTAACACCAAGGTGCTGG
>JAPFFP010113557.1:0-18387 GCA_026153255.1 Solanum medicagineum | reverse complement strand
CTTTCTAGCACAAATCTGATAGAATGTAGAGGACTAAGTCCCATCATAAGCCACCATTGGTTCATATCCTGAAATAGCCAATCATACTAGATGATTAGCTATACATTGGATGTCTAAGGTGAAAGTTCTATCCACAGTTGAAAAATACACTCGACTGCCAATGCTAATCACTTTCGGCTCAAGGCATCTGCCACTAAATTTGTCTCTCCCGAATGGTAAAAAATGAAGAGGTTTGGCTAGCAACTCAAACAATTTCCTATGCCTGAAATTTAAATCATGCTAGCTCATAATATGTTATAGGCCATGATGGTTGATGTCACTCAACCCGGCTACTCAAAGGAAGCAAGGGAGGTCGTCATTAGCATAATAACCCAAGTGAGAGGTTGAAAACAAATCCTATAGGGAATTGTAGTTCAAGATAAAAGTGGTTCATTGGAAAAAGTAACTATAGGATCTAGTGGGTTTCTGTAATTGAAAAAAAGAATCAAGCTATACGATATTCAATTAATAATTTAATCAACAAATAAAGGAAGACATTGGGGATATGCCAATATAGAAATCGATCTACCAACTGGTTCAAGATATTTGACTAAATAAGTTGATAATGAACGAATAAGCTAGGTTGCTTTTAACCCATGTTCAGCTATAACACATGAGTGCTTTTAAATGATTCAATTACGAAATCATACGCACACCACCGAAGACAAACATGGCCTAAGAAGTCTCAGCGAAACCCCTAATACCTTGGCCATTGAATCCATGGCTGTAGAATTCAATTGAAACCTCAAGAGATTTCCATCCATTACAGCCACTCCACACTCTGATCATTCCAGCTAAGGCAATAATCAGAGATCTAAAGTAAAGCCCAATTTTGCAACCTTGAAATTATAGATAAAATATAGGAATGGATATAAATCCACACAATTCAACTGCAAATAAGGCAAAATATTGAAGACCTATCAAATAAATAAAGAACCCATTTTCAAAGCACACCCCCAATGTAGGGGTTTTAGCCACACATGCTAGAAATTAAAGATTTGATACCGAATGTAGTAGATTTCATGGGTAACAAGAATGAATAGAAAATAGTTGATTATCACTAGCCAATCTACTCCAATTTTGCTTCGCAAAAGCTTGAAAACATTATCAACTGTTATGCTATAGAGAAGAAAGGTTCTATGTACTAGTCCCTATGTAAAACTAAGAAGAACATGTTTTATATGATATGTGCAATGTACTTTCTAATTTACTTATACACTCCATGACAATGTATGATAGGTTTTTCTGCGAACTACCATTTAGCGATCAAGACCGACCATCACCGACCACATTGGCACCCACCATCACTGACCACTATGGCAATGCACTAACTATGCACTTGATCGCTTTCCTTTATATCTTTACAAAGCTTCCTCTTCTGCAACATTACTTCACCGATTTAATTTGGCAATTCGCCGAAATTCCTATCACATCGCCTTCTTATCAGTGCTTTGGGCGTTGAGTACAACAATGCACTGAATATGAATTGTGACATCAATTCTAATTGTATTCCTAACTTGAGCTGGAACCTTAGTTTGTATTGTGCTAGGCGATCTCTTTTAGTATTTGGCAGATCGTCGATTGTGTAGGGAATGTTGCGTTTCTCTACACTTTTGCACTTTTGCTCCCTTGATTTTGCCAAGTATTGTCCATTTGTGCACTTTTAATCCCATTTCCTAACATAACACATACATATTTGTTAGAGATTAGAAATAATCAAACATGACAATGTTTCCTTCCAAGCTAGCCCAAAAATGATTCCATAATATGGACACATCAACATCCCTAACTTAAGCCTTTACTTGGCCTCAAGCAAATCAAACATCAATCCGTACAATTCCAGAGATTGTAAACAAGACCATAGGGAGAAACACATATATTTCCACCTTTTTTATCCACTCTCAAACATCCACAAACTACTTACATGACTTTAAAGCTTAGAAAGATGACTAAGGAGTAATTAAAACATGGCTATGCTCACAATTGATCATGTAAGTACTGATCAATGCCTAAAGGAATCACTATTTCCCCTCACACCAAAGAAGATACTGAATATACAAGATTATGACATTACTTTCGAATGATGTCTTCAACTCTCACTCTCCCAATTGAGAAATAGCATGTAAGGTTCAACCCATAGGCTTGTCGTTATTCTCAATCAGAATTCACTTGACTTTCTTCTAGACTAAGATCCCAAAAGACTTCATCATGACTGTAATATAGGTTTAAGGTTGGGCAGGATAGCATATGGACAATAGTGAAACATTCTTCTTTAAACTCTATATGTTCTTTTCGAGCTCAAAGGTTCTTTTGGTCCTCTTCTATTCTTCTCTTTTTAACATCTCTTTTGCTTTTTATTTGTCATCCTAAGTGTCTCTCCTCTTTGCACTCTTTCTAACTATTTTTGGAGGGTCCTCAATTTCAAGTACTTTTGTTTTTCAACTTTTTCTTAAGCAAGATATTTTCACATTTTCCTTGCTTTCATTCATTTGTAGGACTCCTCACTTTGTTCTTTCATTTTTGCCCTTTTTTCGACTCTTCCATGGGAGACACTCCCTTCTTTCTACTAACACCCCAAAGTTAGCCTTTTGCCATTGCTTAGTGCATTTCAAGCTCAAGGAGAGATTGATAAGGAACAAGAAGGAATTGTCTTTCACAAACATAAGTCAATGTTACATGGTTAACAAAGAAAGGATCAACACTCAAAGGGCTTCACTAAGGACTCATTTCATTGTAAAGGGATTTCACTATGGTCAAATGGACTTAATAGAACCTAAGAAGTCCTAAGATCCTTTCCTAATCCGAAATCAACCAAGTTACTCCTCAAAACAAACCATACAAGTTGTAGATATTGCAAAACATGCATTTCAAACAAGATTCCTAATCCCACAGTGGCAAAATGGATTCACATTTAAATTATGGCAACACATTTCAATTTTTGATCATCCCATATCAAATCTCCATTCCTCACATGGTCAACTGAAGATACCTCAAATCTATGCATAGACTGACTTATCGAGAAAAAAACTAATTAATGAGTGAGTACATGTTCCTTGTCCATTGCACCATTTGAATCAAAGATATGAAACAACGATGCTCAAATTGTTAAGGACTAGAGACACGATATTAGCATTTGAATGGCCTGTCATATGTGCACGGGGTTTGCCATACTTCAAGGATATTATTTTCAATCATTCATCCATTCAAATCAAAAAAAAGAAAGAAAAGTAAAAATAGCAAAATAAAATACTACTCTATTACAACCCAGGTTAAAATTTATTTACAACCCAAAAAGTTAAATTGTCTTAATATTCATCAACACATCAAAGTGAACACCCCATTCATAAAAAAAAAAACATAAAGGAATAATCATCCAATGGATAGGAACTCCACATGCTCACCCCCTTCTAAAAAGAGAAAATTTCCCTCAATGTGCAAGGGACAATAAAGATTAAGCATAAGGACAAAGAAATGAATATGAGAATCCCCCTAGTTAGATCGATCCTACTATGGTGGTGGTGAAGTGAGAGAAGTGGTCATGGGGGAACCAATACCCTTATCTACCAGTGTACTCTCGAGATCAATCAAAGGCTGTGCTTGCTCAGGTTCAAGCGCACCCACACTCAATGTGTCTATCATGGACTTGTCTAGAAGAGATGTTGCTTTCACTATGTCCACAATTTGGCTCTCTGTCAAAGCTAGCACCTCATAGTTCTCTTGGCTAGGCTCCACTACCAGTTTTTCTTTATCCATAGTGTGCTGACCTCTTGGGTTTCTTCACCGCCATCACCGGGAGCATTTATGTTCAACTCATCACTGGGGACCATAGCCATATCCACTTTGAGTGGATCTTCTAGCCCGTCAAAGAAAGTGTTCTGGTTCGTGGAATAGAGGGTTGGAACCTCCATCTTCAATAAATCAAAGTGGACTTTTAAAGCTAATGTGTTTGCATGACCACCACTTGCCTTCTCTAGAACTATCACTCTATCTTTCAAGATGGTCAACTCTTTTCCATGGTCATCGGTCATTGACTCGAGTCTATCTATCCTTAGTTTTTGTGCCTCATGTAACTCTCACTATTTTACCTCAACCTTAATATATGGACTTAGTACTTTGCTATGGCTGCCTCAACTATCTTTGGCATAGATGACTCAAACCTAGCGGCCCAAAGATTGGCTAATTTGTCCAGCCCGCCAAAAGTATGAATAGTGGCCTTAGCGAGTGAGGGTTGGTAATCTGTGGCATATGCCTCTATTTATGTTTTAGTAAAGGGAATAGGAGTAGAAGATGAGTGTAAAGTAGGGGAAGGAGAAGTTATACCTACCTTGGTTGTGGAAGCAAAATAAACAACAACAAAAAACTTAATAATAAGTGAAGCGGTACTAAGGGAAGTCTTTGATAATCATAAAAGCATATAAGAGTCAAGCTCATAGCATAAGTACATCATAATATCCAACAACACCTCTAACATGGAATGGAGCAAGGGCCAAGACACTTTTCGGGCTCACCATCATAATAAAAAGTGTTCAACATAATGAAGTCTCAAAATAGCAATCGCAATGTAGATAGTGTACTTGGACTTTAGGACTCACCAATGGGTTTCTCCGAAGTATCGAACTAGCTACGTGGAGGATGATAGAAAGGAGCTTCGATCCATACATGGTAATATCATGTAGGCATAGAGTATACCTTAGTATGTTTGAATCTACTGAGTATATGGGATGCAATGCAACAAGACATAAGCCAATATAGCAAAAATGCATAATCACAAGCAATGGATATATAATCTCAATATTGCATGCATGATCAATACTCATAAATAAATATTATTGTAAATCATTCATCTTGCATAGTATATAGAAAATGCATTTGTTGGAAGAGACCATAACTGACATAGACCAAATAGCTACAACTTGGAATCCAAGGCATGACACCCCTTGGTCAGATGGACGGGCATGACACCCCCGGCTAGGTGTGGTCTACTTGCCAAGGAAAACCAAACATGATAACATAACTAGATGGATCCACTAGTATAGCAAGGGTATTAATCATAATCCTATGGTGGCACATAGTTTAGAGACTAAAGATTTTATATAAGGACACCTTGAGTCGAGCCCCTATCTCAACCCTCAATCGGTGCTAAGTCAAATCCCACATAATACTTGAAATAATCATAACTTATATAGCTTGTAAGAAACATGGAAAAATGACATGAGTAACTCTTGAAGCATGGTTGATCTCTAGTACTGAGCCTAAGTTGAACATGAGAATAGATCATAATCATACATGAACCCTTACTTTAACATGAATGACTCATAAGAGGTAAAAAGTTTGAAATAGGAGTTAACTTGATACTTGTAAAATCATAGACACTTTTCATGTATTCAATGCATGCTTTAAAGTGCTTAATAATCATGAAGCACTTGACTTGTAAACCATGTAATAGATCATCAATAACTTGAGAATTCTTGGCTTGACATTTTATCTAACACATGGTAGGTTCATGATACTTGTTCAAAACCATGCAATTCAAGAGTGAAATAAGATGAGTAAACTTAATGCAAATCAACCCACCAACATATGGTAAGACCCTTATGTAGGGTACCTTGAAATCCACCACAGAAGCTCACGATAGTTCATAGTTTCATAGCTCAAAATATGCCTAGTCTCAATGGACAAGATCAATTCATGGTATAAGCTTGATATAGATAGTCATGCATAATAAAATCAATATTCATAAAACCCCAATATAATTTAAGTTCATAATCCATCATAAGAGATATCCATAGGTAATACAACTTGAAGATATGCAATTTTCATAAAAAGGGATGGTTAGGCTCCATGGGTAAAAGGAAACAATGGATGAAACCCACATACCTTACGCTTTGAATTCTTATAGATGAGCTTGAAGTAGCCTTAGAGTTGAAGTGAATCCTCGAGTCCCAAAGTTGAGCTTGAGATCTTGGATTTGAATGAGAGATATGACAGAGTCTTAGAGGGGTTTGAGAGAGGGTTTTGTGAGTTATAGAGTTGAAAAATGGCTAGGTACGGGTGATTTCACGCTTAAGTGGGCATGGTGCTTTGAGCCCAATGCCTTTAGCGCATAAGAAAAACTAAGGAAATTATTGTACTAGTTTGCATCCAGTCCGTAATGTGGACGAAACATGAAGGAGAAAATTATACTGCTCCGCACCCTGGCGCATAGCAGCCAAGGCGCAAATGATCTCTAGAAGTTGAAAATTAGCAAAAATTATTTTTTGCTATGAGTCCTATAAAATTTGGGTTATACACATTTCCTATTCAATTTTGTCTCCTGATCGAGAATATCAAGTCGAATTTTCGATATCATGCACAAATTTTGAGATATATGGAAATTATGACTATGGGCATTCTAAAGAACATTTTTGGGGTGTTTCAGCGAGTAGCTGCATTATTGTGGTTAAGGGGTCTCCAACACTAATTCTTCAAAGATGGCTAAGGACATAAGGTTTATACTTGCTCCCAAGTCACATAGTATCTTACTGAACTTTGAGGCTCCAATCGTGTATAGAATAGTGAATGTACCTTGGTCTTCTTTCTTCACTACCAACTTTTATTTTAAGATTACACTACAATTGTAAGACACTTCGACTATCTCACACTCAAGAGTTCACTTCTTTGTGATAAAATCCTTCATAAATATAACATTATCTGGCATTTTGATCAATGCTTCCATTGGTGGGACATTTATCGACAATGAGTAGAACATAGACAGGAATTTTAGAAACTTTGCATCCTCCTCTTTCTTTTTCAATCTCTGAGGAAGAGGATCAACCTTGACTTGAGGTGTTTTAAACCTCATAGCTAGACTTGAAGTTTTGGAGAATACTTTTTTGACATTCATAACATCATCACCACTCTTCTCTTGTTTATCACTCTCAGAATTTCCAAAAGCATAATCATCTTCATCATTAGCTACACACTTAGTAGCTTTAATAGTAACTACACCTTTTTCTCTCACTTTATTCAGACCTTTTTCAACAATACGGGATGACTTTGTGCCTTCTACTACTTTCCCACTACGGGTAGTTGTGGCTAAGCACCGCTAATCATTCCTTTTGGAATTGACCACTGTGTCACTAGGAAAAACTTCTTTGGGAAGGTGATTTGGATGAGTTGATATGTTTGCAAGTTGAGTTTCAAGTTGTTTAATAGGCGCTGAAAGTGACATCACTATTTGACTCAGCTAAGAAAAGTCAGAGTTCATCTCCTTCAAGACTTTATCAGAGGCTTCTACATTGCTTAAGATTCATATGAACATATCTTTAGTTCAAGGATTCTCTTGATTCACCGTAGGAAGAGCAACTTTCACCCTATTATTAGGTGGAATACCTATCTTCCATCCCATCATGGTTTCTGATCTTGTCATCCGGTGTTATTGTTCCATCCTTTATTCATAAGAGGCTTTAAAAAAGATAGCCTAGAACTCACCGTTTGGATTCCCATATAATGTATCTCCTCATTGTAAACACCTTCAAATGATTCACCTTGAAATATCACATTAACATCAGCTCCCACAACATTCATGCTTTTACCATTTCCTCCCATTACATGCTTGGTCAAGAGCTTAAGCTGATTGAAGATCTTAGCCATGTTCTCATCCCTCTATTGATCTTTAGTGAGCTTCTCCATGGATGGACGCTATGATGTGAAGGAACCATGTTATCTCTTGCATACCATGCTCTTTTAATCTTAATCATTCCATCTAGAAGGTCACAAGCTTCAACGAACATTTGTGTCATTTATCCTCCTCTCACCAACTAATAAGCTACTCTTTTGTTAACCACATCGAGACTTACGTAGAAGTATTGCTAAATTATATGGTCTGGAACTCCATGGTTGGGGCATTGAAGTAATAATTTCCAAAATCGAAGCCATGTTTCATGCAATCGCTCACCATCAACCCGCTTGAAGTCTCAATGCTTCTTCTCAACATTATCATCTTCGAGGGAGAGAAAAATCATTCAAGGAATGCATTTTGTAGCTCCTCTCATGAAGTAATAGATTTACAAGGTAGCTCAGGTAGCCACCTCACTGTCTCTTCAGTGATGCCTCATGACTTATGCTGATCAATTGGAGGGGAAAATGTTGAGAAAGAGAAGAGTAATGAGGCCAAGAGGTCCCGATTTGATGATTGATTTAAAGGTCACAAGGGTATCCCTTTTCATCAATGCCCAAGGTCTTCAAATGCTCTGAATAGAAGGTTTGCTAATGATAACCCAAGCATCCATGGTGGTGCAGGTGTATTGGCTAATGCTATGTGTCCAAGATGTGGTAGAGGCCATGACGACCCATGTTTGAGGAACATTAATGCTTGCTATAGTTGTGGAGAAGTGGGTCACAAGGAGAATGATTGTCCTCATAATAAAAATAAGGGTAGAGATGGCCATCCACAAGGGCAAGGTGCAAATGCAGGTCTTAGAGGAAGGGGAGGTCAACAATGTGGTGCCACAAGGCACAATAGGTTATATGCTCTCAAGGGAGACAAGGGTTAGAGGAGGTGCTCAATGTCGTCACTGATATGTTAAAATTCTTTTATTTTGATGTGTATGCATTGATAGACCAGTGTGCCACTCTTTCCTTTGTTACTCGTTTTGTTTCCAAAATGTTTCATGTTAAACCTGAATTGTTGTGTGAGCCATGTCAGGTGTCTACCCACGTTGGTGCGTCTATTGTTGCTAGAAGGGTCTATAGAAGTTTTCCCTATTTTATTTTTCACAATATTTGCCTTGTGATTATGTTGAGTTGGAAAAGGTGGATTTTGATGTCATTCTTGCGATGGATTGGTTTGATGCATATTATACCTCTATTGATTGTATAACCCGTAAGGTCAAATTCCAATTCCCTAATGAACCTATCATTGAGTAGGAGAGTTATGATGTGGTGGTCAAGAGTAGAATTATTTCTTTCATTAAAGCCCAAAAGTTAATTTTTGAAGGGTGTCTCTATCATCTTGAGGGTTAGGGATGTTGAATCCAAAGTGCTTGCTATAGAGTCGATTCTAGTGGTTAGTGAGTTCCTTGAGGTCTTTCCTATTGAACTTCCTGGTGTTCCTCCTGAAAGGTGAATAGATTCTAGCATAGACCTCCTTCCCGATACTCAACCTATTTCTATTCCCCCTTACCGTATGGCCCCGACAGAGTTGAAGGACTTGAAGGAGAATTTGAGGGATTTGTTGGAGAAGGGTTTAATTAGGCCTAACCAATCACATTGGGTACAGCGGTGTTGTTTGTGAGGAAGATGGATGGTACTCTTAGAATGTGCATTGACTACCGACAACTCAATAGGGTCACCATAAAGAATAAGTACCCTCTACGAAGGATTAAAGATCTTTTTGACCAACTTCAAGGGGCTAGTCACTTCTCTAAGATTGATCTTCAGTCTGGGTACCACCAAGTGAAAGCGAGGGACTGTGACTTTCCTATGATGGCCTTCTGGATTAGGTGTGGGCACTTTGAGTTTGTGGTTATGTCCTTCGATTTGACTAATGCACCGGCTATCTTCATGGATCATATGAATAGGGTCTTTAAACCCTACAGTGACTTGTTTATGGTGGTATTTATTGATGATATCTTGATCTATTCCCATAGTGAAGAGGAGCATGTGGATCACATGAGGGTGGTGCTGCAAATCTTGAGGAAGGAAAAGTTGTATGCCAATTATGAAAATGCGAGTTTTGGTTGAAAGAGGTTTTCTTTCTAGGTCATATAGTGTCGGGTGATGGTATCAGGGTAGATTTTAAGAAGACGGAGGTGATTAGAAGTTGGTCTAGACCTTTGACTCCATCGGGCATTAGAAGTTTCTTGGGCTTAGCGAGTTATTCTCAAGGGTTTGTGAATGGCTTCTCTTCTATTGATTCTCCTATGACTAAGTTCACCCAAAGAAGGCAAAATTTGTGTGGATCGATGAGTGTGAAAAGAGTTTCCAAACATTGAAAGATAAGCTTGTCTCCGCTCCAATCTTTTCTCTACCAGAAGGGTTGGAAGGGTTTGTGTTGTATTGTGATGCCATAAGAGTTGGTCTGGGTTGTTGCTTGATGCAAAATTCCAAGGTGATAGCTTATGCCACTAGACAACTTAAGGTCATGAAAACGATTATCCTACATATGTTCTTGAATTGGCCGCTGTGGTATTTGCTATGAAGTTTGGCGTCACTATTTGTATGGTGTGCCTATTGATCTGTTTACCGATTATAAGAGTCTCAAATATTTGTTCACCTAAAACGATCTCAACTTGAGACAAAGAAGGTGGTTAGAGTTTCTTAGGATCTACGATGTGAGTGTGCAAAATTACCCCGGTAAGGCTAATGTCGTGGATGATGCTATTAGTAGGGTGTCTTTGAGGTAGCCTAACTCATGTTGATGATGGGGGAAATAGGTGGCTAGAGTGGTCCATCAGTTGGATAGATTGGGAATTAGGATAGAGGAGGTTGACAATGGTGGGGTAGTGGTTGTTGATGGTTCTAAATATTCATTGATTGAGGAGGTGAAGGCAAAGCAAGATCTTTACCCTCTCTTGTTAAAGTTAAAGGCCTTGATGGGTGATGGTAAGGTGGAGGTTTTCTCCCAGGGGGGAGATGGTTCCCTTAGGTACAAAGGTAGGTTGTGTGTGCCAAATGTGGATGACATGAGAATGAAGATCTTAGATGAGTCTCATAATTCTGCCTATTCTATTCACCCCAGTTCTACAAAGATGTATAGAGATTTGAGGGAAGTGTTTGGTAGGATGGTAAGAAGAGAGACATTACAAAGTTTGTATCAGATTGCCATATGTGCCAGCAAGTGATAGCTGAGCATCAAAAGTCGGGTGGCCTAGCGCAAGATACAGAGATTCCTATTTGGAAGTGGGAGGAAATTTACAAGGATCTTGTGGTTGGGTTTCCTAAAACTATAAAGCATTTTGATTCTATTTGGGTTATGATTGAAAGAATGACAAAGTCGACTCGTATCCTACTAGTTAAGACAACTTATGATGCCAAAGATTATGCTAAATTCTATATTCATGAATGTGTTAGATTGCGTGGGGTGCCTTTATCTATCAGTTTGAATCGTGGTGCTCAATTCATTTCTCACTTTTGGAGGTCCTTCCAAAGTGGTCTTGGTACAAAGGTAAATCTAAGTAAGGCCTTTCACCCTTAAACGGATAGCCAAGCTCAATTAACTATCCAAACTGATGAGGATATGCTTACAGCTTGTGTTTTGGAGTTTAAGGATAGTTGGGATGAACATCTTCCACTCATTGAATTTGCCTACAAAAATAGCTATCATTCAAGCATTGGTATGGCTCCTTTTGAGGCACTCTATGGTAGACGTTGCAGGTCCCTGGTTAGATTGTTTGAGTTGGGGGAGATAGCTTTGTTAGGTCCGTACTTGGTTATGTAGGCCATGGAGAAGGTGAGGTTGATAAGGGAAAGATTGAAAATAGCCCAAAGTAGACTAAAGACCAACGTCTATGTGAGGAGAAGGGATCATTAATTTAAGGTTCGTGATTGGGTCTATTTGAATGTCTCAACCATGAAGGGTGTAGTTCATTTTTGTATGAAGGGTAAACTGAGTCCAAGATTTGTGGGTCCATGTAGAGTGTTGAGAAGGATTGGTAAGGTGACCTATGGGTTGGAGTTTCCTAATGATATAAATATGGTTTATCCGATCTTACATGAGTTAATGTTACGAAAGTGTGTGGGTGACCCTTGTTTTATTGTACCTTTAGATGTTGTGGGTGTTGTTGAAGACAACTGACTTATGAAGAGGTTCCGTTAGAAATTTTGGTTAGACAAGTGAAGTGGTTGAGGAACAAAGATGTAGCTTCCGTTAAGGTCTTTTGGAGGAACCAACAAGTTGAGAGTGCTACATGGGAAGCCGAGGCGGACATGCAAAAGCCATTCCCCTATCTCTTCCATTCCACTAAAGCTTAAGGTAGTAATGTATGTCCCCTAAATGATTTCAAGTCTTAAGTTTCAGCCCATATGTCATTTGTATGCATTCAAGATTATGTTGGCAAGTTTAAGATTTTGACACTTATGTTGAGATTCTTGAAAAGATGTTTTAACGCATTTATTGCATTCATGTGTTGGGCTTAAATTATTGTAACACCCCAAACTTGATAAGGAATACCCCCATAATCGTAATTCCCTTATTTCTCAAATCAGGGATATTTAAACACCCCTCGATGTAGCTCGGAAAGACCCCATGATGTACTTTTTTGGAATATCTAAAAAACACACGAAGAACTTCGGAAATTTGATTGCATATTCTCTTTAAGAGGGACAAATTGTGTGGTAAACGAGTACCTACAAAGTATACTTTTTCCATGCCAAGAAAAATAATTTTTTCTGAAACTTTGCAAAAACACTAGTTGTCCATGACGCGGACAAGTTCAAAAAGTTCAGAAGTTTGCCCTTTTTCACTCAAGGGCAATTAGATAATAAACCGATACCTATATACATGAAAAAGCCCTCATTTTCTTGCCGTTTTGAGCGCTAAGAACCAACCAAAATCCTCTCAAAATCCTCTCTAATCTTCATCAAATTCTCAATCCGTTCTCAAGGTTTTCAAGAAGTCTTTTTTGAATTCAAGAAAACCAAGTAAAGCCCCAAGCTCCGGTTGCTTTGTATTGGCTCCCAGCTCTTATCTATGTAGTAGAGTTGTTGTTGGATATGCAATGTGTCTATGATATGAGCCTTGTTCTTTTTCCCTTTATTATGATGTTGTACAAGCTTTCCCCTTAGTCCCATTGACCTTATTTCTGCTATTTTACGTCATTTAAATGCTTTCGCGGGACCAATAATGAGTAATGATAAGTCAAGAGGCTTGTTTGGGGACCCTTTAGCCTCCCCATTCACCGTGTCACGTCTAGGCCCTATTTTGGGTTGTGACAAACGTATCAGAGCACTAGGTTGTTAGATCCTCGGAGTCCAACACACCGTGTCGATTAGAGTCTTATTCATTGTTGTTTTGTGCACCACAACTATGAGTAGGAAGCTATGAGAAGTTTTAGGAAATATTTCCCTTCTTCATGGTGTATGTCATGCTTTAGAAGTGAGATAAGGTTTTCCCCTCTAACGAATGTTCTTTGCTCTTCTAGTTGATCATGCTGCTTCAAAGAGGAAGACAATGGAAGGTAAGTTGAACGTTTGATGTTGATGGATCCGAGTTTCACTATTTCTCTCATTATTTCTTTTGGTTGCTGGTGGACTTCTTGTGTTTCCCGAGTTGTGACTTGAACCTTTGGTGTTTACCTTTTTGTTAGGTATATTATTGCTAGGTATAGCGCCATATTCATATTACATTAGGTCTTGCTTTGTGGCTTGTTGGATTTGATCTAGTGGATTTGAAGGTATGCCCGAGATGGAATGGTTTTTTGCATGTTGTGTCTTCATGGATTGTAGGACCCGTATAGTTAAATCCAGAATCCCTAATGAGCCCGTCCTTGAGTGGGAGGTTGTCAAATGGTAGCTAGGGAGGTAGGACCATTTCATGCCTTAAGATACAATTGGTCTGTAAAAGGTTGCGTTTATCATCTTGTGAGAATTGGAGATGTTGAAACTAAGTTGTTTTGTCTATAGAAATGTTGTTGTACAATTGATCTCTAAGGGGTTGCGTTTATCATCTTGTAAGAATTGTAGATGTTGAAACTAAGTTGTTTTGTCTATAGAAATCTTGTTGGTGGTAGATGAGGCTTTGAATGTCGTTTCCAATATTTTGAATTTGGGCTACTGTCTTTTGGTTTGACTAGTGCACTGGTTATGTCTATAAGTCTCATGGAGAAAAGCTTTAGTCCCTACTCTAATATGAATATGGTCGTTTTGGTGATGATATGATGGTTTGTGTTCCCTAATGAGGTAGTGCATGTGAGTCTCTTGAGGATAGTACTACAAAGTTTGAAGAAGAAGGTTGGATGCTAAAAAGAAGAAATTGGGATTTTGGTTATAAGAGGTTTCCTTTCTAGGTTGTGTGTTACAGGTGATGGTATTAAGGTGGACCCTAGTAAGATGAAGGTGATTAGAGATTAGCCTAGACCTTTGGATACACCGAATATTAGGAGCTTCTTGGGCTTAGCAGGCTATTACCGGAGTTTGTCAATAAGTTCTCTTCTTATGTTTCTCTTATGACTTAGTTGACCCTAAGTAAGGCCAATGTTGTGACCGGCGTGTTGAGTGAGGTGATTTGATAGGTCTGGGAATTGATATTTTAGTTTTATTCCTTGGTGATAGTAGAATTCATATGTATGAGGGTTGATCCTTGATTCCTTCCAATCAAGCAGACCCAAAATTTATTTTCAAGAAAACCTACATGAATTTTACTTATTTTAATTTGGGATTTTGAATATTATGATTCCTAAAATTCTATTGACGCATGGGTAGTACTTATTTGATAATTTTAATGTGATTTAAACTGTTATATGAGGATTTACTTTGGGTTTATGAAGTATGCATGTTCCCTTTTTAAATTATTTATGCTTGAGAGGTTAAATTATGGATTTAAATAGGGGTTAATAATGTTTTTCACTTCAACTTCATACTGTAAATGTTGATTTTTAAATGGAGTCTTAATTATCCATGTCATTTCCTCATTGTTCATAGCATATGCATTTATGTAGAGATTATTTTGAAAAATTATGTTATGGGTAAGCCTAATTTCGTTTTATGGTATGATTTTGATAAAAGATTAGTTATGACAATATTGTGATCACACATATGTCTTTGGTGTTCTGCTCATGGAATATTTGGGGTGCTTGCACCATTTTTTTGTAGGGATAGGCTATTCTTATGCATGAATATTATGATTATGAAATTATGATTTTGGCATTTGAGTCTAACTATGAATTATCTTTGGCTTTTAAGCCCAATTGTGCATTGGAATGATTTGGATAAATGACTATTGCCTCTTTGAAAGTATGTATATGTATATTATACGTATTCTTTTGGGATGACGACTTAGCACCGATGGATTAAGAGGAGGCGTCTATAAGGGTTACCCTATGTTCTTGTTGCATAGAACCTTGTCTTGTGGTGTTGGTTGAACTTAGCATGCTGTATTCGAGGTCTTGAGGTGGCTTGACTATTTGCATAGCATGCTTACGATGAGTGTATGATTTGTAAGGTTGTAATATGATGGGTAAGAATGGCAGATCTACATGGTCAACTACAATGAGTTAGTCACTCCTCTACGATTGATTTGAGGTTCGGGTTTTGTCCCCAAGTGAGGTGAGGGTAGGTGATATCCTTAAGTGTCTTTTAGGACTTGGAGTGAGCATTTCGAATATTCATGGAGTTGGGTGGTTGGCTTATGCACCGGTGGTGTTTGTGGGTTTCTTGAATAGGGTCTTAAAACCCTACCTTGATATGTTTATAGTGGTCTCTAGTGATGAGGTATTGATTTGTTTTGAGCTTGGGAATCATTTGAGGGTAGTGTTGCAAGTCATGAAGGATGAGAGGTTGTTTGCTAAATATGATACGTGTGCATTGTGGATAGCAAAAAGGTGGTTAGAATTCTTTAAGGATTATAAATGAGTATGCATTATTTTTCTCCGGTAAGGTGAATATTGCGGTCGGTGCTCAAGGTAGCCTAGCATTTTTGTTGATAGTGGCAAAGAGGAGACTAGTGGGGTCCATCGTTTGGTTAGATTAGAAGTTGAGTTCAGGGAAGTTGAGCATGGTGGTGTAGCATTCTTGATGGTTCCAAATCTTCTTGGGTTAAGGGGTCAAGATTAAGCAAGGTCTTGATCAAGCCTCATTAGAGTTGGAGGTTTTGGGTGAGAAGATTATAGAGTGGAGGTTGTCTCCCAAAGGGGAGATGGTGGTTATGGTACTAAGTGGTTTAGGTGTATTTAAGGTTAACAATTCAGTTGAGGATTGATGAGTCCTTATAGAGTGTAAAGGGAGGTTGGTTAGGTTGCATAAGTTTGGGAATTGCCTATGGGTATGGTTATGGTTTGTCCGATTTTTCATGCTTTTAAGTTGAAGGGCGATGGTGACTCTAGTGCTATAGAAATCATTAGATTGTGGGTGTTGTGGAGGATACAGTTGCCTTAGGAAGAGGTCCCGGTGGAGGTATTGGATGGAAGGGTTGAAGAAGTTGATTGGTAACGGGGTAGTGTTCATCAAGGTCCTTTGGAAGAATCGTCAAGTCGAAAGCTTCTATCGTGGAGTCGGAGTTGGCATGGAAAAGCGATATCCATATTTCTTTCATTCTATTCAAGCTTATGATAACTTGTTGAACCTCTTCATATGATTTCAAGTCTTATGTTTCAGCCACTATGTCATTTGCATGCATCTATGTTTATGTTGGCAAGTTCATGACGATTTCTAAGACTTATTTTGAGATTTTGAAAATGGTGTTTTAAATGTATTGTTGCATTCTTGTTGGGGTTGATTTGTTCATAATAACTCTTCTTATGTACATTTCTTCGACATTCGGGGATGAATGTTCCTAAGGGGGAGATATTGTAATAGCCCACACTTTCTTAGGAATACCCCCATAATCGTAATTCATATATGTTCAATCGGCGATATTTAAACCCCCCTCCATGTAGTTTGGAAAGACCCTATGATGTAGTTTTTTTCAATATCTCAAAATTTATGTAGAATATCAAAAATCTGACTGCATACTCTTGTTCAAAGGGCGAAATTTTGTGGGAAAATGAGTACCTACAAGGTATACTTTGTCCGTGCCAAGAAAAATAATTTTTTGTGAAAGTTTGCAAAAATAGTAGCTATCCAAGATGGACCTGCAAAGCAGACCAGACACGGACCAGTTCAAAAAGTTCCGAAGTTTTCTCTTTTTCACTCCAAGGCAATTGTGTAATAACCCTATACCTATATACATGAAAATACCTTATTGTCTAGCCGTTTTGAGCCCAAAAAGGCAACAAACAACCTCTCAAAATCCTCTCTTATCTTCATCAAATTCTCCATCCTTTCTCAAGGTTTTCAAGAAGTCTTGTTGGAATTCAAGGAAACCATATCAAGCCCCAAGTCCTTCTCAAGATTCAAGTGTCCCAAGACTCATCTGGATCTAAGGATTTTATTCAAGCTTCAAGCCTCCATTTCAAAACTTCTTCAAGAAACTCTCCAATGTCAAGGTATGTAGGTTTTAGCAATTGGCTTCTTCCACCCATGGTGCCCTAATCTCTGTTTTACTCAATTTGCATGACTTAAAGTTGATTTTACAAATGGGTTTACTATTATGAACATGTCTATGACCTATGTTAAAGCTGTGTAAAGTTGTCATTATTTTGCTATGTTTTGAGCTATAAATCTTAGATCTATTGTACGATTTGATGAGGTGTTTTGGTGTATATTTCTTGAGGGTGTTGCAAGGTGTTAATTGATGGTTTTATAATGTATTTTCTTGCATGATTTCATCACTAAATTGCATGGTTTTATACTAGCATTACACACCCGCCAAGTGTTTGATAAAATGTCCGGATGTGGTTTTTTGAGGAGTTAAAGGTCCGAAGCATGAGATATGATATGAATGACTATATGATGATGAAATGAGACTATGTATATGATATACTCTAAATAAAGTATTGCATTAGACCATACCCAATCTGGGAGGACAAGAACCCGGATAACCATGTTGGGTGTTTATACTCATCAACCATGCGAGGGGTTTATACTTCATCACCATGTTGGTAAGGTATGATTAACATCAACCATGTGAGAGTTTTATACCACACAATCGCCAAAAGATTTATACCTTGAAAGCTAGCTTGGTTGCATTAGACCATACCCGATCCGGGGGGACAAGAGCCCAGGTAACCATGTTGGAGGTTTATACTCACCAACCATGCGAGGGGTTTATACATTGTCACCATGTTGGTAAGGTGTGATTACCATCAACCATGTGAGGGATTTATACCACACAACCACCAAGGGGTTTATAACTTGAACAACTAGCTTGGTCTCTTCTTTACATATGATATCCTATATGAATATGAGTTACTTAAGCATGTTTTATTTAAGCATTGATCATACATGCCATATTGTTATATTATGCCTATTGCTTAACATTATGCATTTTGGTTATGATGCCTACCTATTGTTGTATTTCATCCTATATACTTAGTACATTGAAATGTACTAACACATATTCTTGCTTACATGATATCACCATGTAGGGGTCAACGCCCTAGTTGATCATCCTTCTCCTGCACGTGGCTAGTTCGGTACTACTCAAGCTAGTTTGTGAGTCCTCCACCTTGGGACCTTAGTATATGTTTTTCTTATTATGTATTGGACACTCTTCCTTACTTTCTACTTAGACTATGAGGGTGAGAGCAGTTGTTTGTCATGGCCCCTACTTTG
>JAPFFP010113538.1:0-18388 GCA_026153255.1 Solanum medicagineum | reverse complement strand
TGTAACATGAGGTCCCCAACTTGCAATAATCCTACCTTGGTCCCTAATCTTTAAAATTTCAACCCATTTAAGGACTTTCGACTTAAGTTACTCTCCCAACTGCACACTCATTCCAATTGAAATATACGGGTCTAACAATCACTATCAATTTTGATCCACGTACTTGTATATGTGAGCAAGAGGTCCAGAAGATCATCCACTTATAGAAAATAGTGAATCAAATGCCAAATGCATTACTAATTTGCAACGGATAACTAAATCACATATCCCTGCAGTGAATATGCCTATTCGGATTGATGTCCCAAAAGGACCATCTGCTAGTGTCATAACTTCTGAATCGCAAGCAGCCTGAAGAGTGGTAGACCATTGGGTTCAAAAGATAAAAATCCTAGGAAAATAAGCATGAAAAATGATGAAAATGACACTATAAAAAAATCTCATTAAGAAGTCCATGAACAAATTAATCCTGATGTTCCAGAAGAAGTCAGTGAACCCAAGACTCAAGTGAGTGAAGAACTTTCAATGAGTTCTACTGGTGATGGAATAAATTTAGATTGATCAGAAGTTACAATGGATTCCGTCTTTTCTTATAATATTGCACTTGACCTCATGCAAGACAGTAAGAATCTTGAGCCTAAATTTGTCGAAGAATGTCGAAAAAGATGTGATTGGACAAAATGGAAAGCGACAATTCAATCAGAATTGAATTCACTTGCTAAGCGTGAGGTGTTTGGACCTGTAGTCCAAACCCCCGAGTAGTGTGAAACCAGTTGGCTATAAATGGGTTTTTATGTGAAAGTGAAATGAGAGAAATGAAATTGTAAGATATAAGGCATGCCTTGTTGCACAAGGATTCTCTCAAAAGCTCGGTGTCAATTATGAGGAAACATATTCACCCGTAATGGATGCAATAACTTTTCGATATCTCATCTGTTTAGCTGTACATGAAAATCTTGGAATACATCTAATGGATGTGGTTATAGCTTACCTCTATGGTTCACTTGATACTGAAATTTTTATGAGAATTCCAGAAGGATTCAAATTTCCTGATGCATATAAGTCTAAATCTCGGGAGATGTTCCCAGTTAGATTGCAAAGATCATTGTATGGTTTGAATCAATCCAGACGTATGTCGTATAATCGTCTTGGTGAGTACTTGATTAATAAAATCTATATAAATGATGTCATTTGTCCTTGTGTATTTATTAAGAAGACAAAATCAGGATATGTTATCCTCGCCTATTATGTTGATGACATAAATCTCATTGGAACCCCTGAAGAGGTCCAAAAGGCTATTGAATCTCTAAAGAAAGAATTTGAGATGAAAGACTTTAGAAAGACAAAACTTTGTCTGGATCTACAAATTGAACATTCAGTAGACAAAATTTTTGTTCATCAATTGGCCTATACTGAGACAATCTTAAAACGATTTTATATGGACAAAGACCATCCATTAAGTACTCCAATGGTTATTCGATCACTTGAAGTGAATAAAGACCTATTTCGACCTCTAGAAGAAGGTGAAGAACCTCTTGGTCCTGAAGTACCATATCTAAGTGTCATTGGTGCACTTATGTATCTTGCAAATGTAATTATACCTGATATAACATTTTCTGTCAATTTACTAGTAAGATATAGTTCTTCCCCGCACATATTGCATAGTATCATAAAGGGCGAGCCCAGGTACTACCCAGCCCCCAGGTTCTTCCCCAACACAAAGATATTGGAGCGGTGTCAAGCATATTCTACGATACCCAAAAAGAACTATCGATATGGGTATGTTCTATACTAACCAAGGTTATACAGATTTTGTTGGTTATGTAGATGCAGGTTATTTATCAGATCCACATAAATTTCGATCTCAAATCGACTATTTGTTTACATATGAAGGAACTGTTATATCATGGCGATCTACAAAGTAGTTTGTTGTTGCTACTTCTTCAAATCATGCTGAAATAATAGCAATCCATGAAGCAAGCAAAGAATGCGTATGGTTGAGATCGATGATGCATTCCATCAAAGAAAAATGTAGACTGAAAATGATGTCAAAACACCCATGACCATATTTGAAGACAATGTTGCATCTATAGCTCAATTAAGAGGAGACTTCATAATAGGAGATAGAATGAAGCACATTTTACCAAAATTGTTCTTCACACATGATCTCCAGAAAAATGGTGATATTGCCGTGCAACAAATACGTTCAAGTGATAATTCAACAGATTTATTCACTAAATCTATGCCAGCCTCAACTCTCAAGAAAATAGTAACAAGATTGGAATGTGAAGACTCCACCAATTGGATTGTGGCTTTTAACTAGGGGAATAGAATACGCGTTGTACTCTTTTCTCCTTAACCAAGGTTCTATCGTACTGGGTTTTCCTAGTAAGGTTTTAATGAGGCAGCCAAAAATGTGTATCAAGGATATATAGCAAATTTTTTTTGTACATGAACAATTAAGGAAGAGTGTTATAAATGTGACACCTCTTGCCAAGTGGTGAAGAGGTGTGTATGATGTAATTGTCCACCAAGTGTCAAAGAAGGACAGTTGGCAATATCCTTTTTTTAATTAAATTGAGTCATGGGGCCGTTTTATTAATAAAACAAAATTGTCTTGTACATTGTCGTCAATACAAAGATCAAGGCCCAAGCCCAAATACCCTTTATGACCCTAAAATATTGTGTTGTGGACACTTCCACAACCTTCCATTCTTGAACTCATCGACTTCCACATGTTTCCTTTCACCTTCCTCCGCTGGTTTCGCTTGTCGATGATTCAGCTTCTGGTCATTGTTGTGATTTGAGCTTCATGTTGCCTTTGTAAGTTGTTTGAGTATTTCTATCTATTGTTGCTCTCTACCTCTTGGTTTTCACTCTCATTTGTCAGGGTTTCTGTTCCACCATGGCGTCCTTCAACCTTTCTAGGCTATAAATAGCCATTTTCGAAATTAGAAAGGGAAGAAAAAATATAGTTAAAATTGAAAAGAAAAATCATTATCTTTTCCCTTTTTATCTTAAACCTTTTAATAGATTTTGTCATAGTTTTCTTTTCCGTATTTTTTTCAAAATCCAATTTTTTTTATAATACATTTCAATTTTTTTATTTTTTTTCTTAGGAGGTTTGGAGATACTTTGTTTGTCGTTAATGCAGCAACAGTTTTGAGGACCTGTTTTTCATTTATTTAAATTAATTTTTGATCCATTTAATAAAGTATAGCCTTCTGCAAATTTCCAGAAAATATTGCTTTTGTAATTAAATTAAGCAATTGTTCTGATTGCATTTCTCATAAATCTATTGTCACTCGTTTATTTTAAAGTTTCTTTTGGTGCTATTATTTTATTTATTTTTTCAAGTTGCAAAAGGTCTTAATTGCCGTATATTTGGGTTTGTTTTCGTGAACACTGAGATTTTCAGTTTTGCTCTTTTTCTTGTCGTATTATTTTATTTATTATTTATTACAAATTTTCAGCATTATTTTGAAGAGTTGTTTAAATTTCAGTTGTAATTTATTATTGTATCATTAGTTTTATTTTATGGAACAAGTTCGTAAATGAATAAATCAAAACAATATGTTGCCAAAGTACCTCTATTGTGCAAATTTTATTTACTTTGAACAAGTAAACATATTTTATCTATGCAAAACAATCATCCCAAACGAAGATTTTTTTGGCAAGATTTTGTATAGTCATGAATATGTGATACTTTTGTCATACATGCAAAAGGCATTTGTTAGGCCGTTCTAGTAATTAATATTTATGAACCATATATAAAAGTACCACTTACAAGACAAAAGACTAAATGATAATATTGTACTAGGTATCTTGAGAAGGGCCCACTTTTATGTATGTGTATGTGTATGTATGATATCATAAATTATTTATTCTTGTTACTCTAGTTGTGTTTGATTTACTTTATCTTCACATATACATGACTTATTTGATTGTTAATTGTGAGTATTATTTATTTTATCTTATAGTGCCTTCAATATCTACTAATAAAGTATGTTTGATTTACTTTATCTTCACATATACATGATTTATTCGATTGTTAATTGTGAGCATGATTTATTTTATCTTATAGTGTCTTCAATATCTGCCAATATGAACAACATTCTTGTGCTTAATGGCACAAACTTTAAGAAATAGAAAGAGCACATTATGATAGTGCTCGACTGCATGGATCTTGACTATGCATTAAGATTTGATCGTCCTGTGGACTTAAATGAGACTAGCATTAATGAACAAAAGTTTGCATACGAGAAGTGGGAACGATCAAATTGCATGAGCTTGATGATGATGCAACACTCACTTCCGATTTATCTTTAAGAGGTAGTATAACTGAGAATAGAGATGCCAAAGTTTTCTTAAAGTAAATCACAGACCGATTCGCTACAAATGAAAAGCTTGAAACAAGTACTATTCTTAACAAGATTGTTTCAATGAGATATAACGGTAAAGAAAACATAAGGGAGTACATTATGGAAATGTCTAATCTTGTGATGAAACTCAGGGCTTTTAAGCTTGAATTGTCTGATGACATACTTGTGCACCTAATTTTGATCTCCATTCCCGTGCAATTCAGTCAATTCAAAATTTTGTATAATACTCAAAAGGAAAAATGGACTTTGAATGATTTTATAGCTCAATGTGTACAAGAAGAGGACAGACTTAAACAAGAGAATTGAAAGTGCTTTTGACATCTATCTTTGAAAATAAAGTTGTTTCACATAAGCGAAAAAGGAGTAAAAATAAAGAAACTGCAAACAAAGAAACATCTGATACTAAGGAAAATGAGCCATTTTTGTTTTGTAAGAAACTTGGTCACAAGAAGAAAAAATGTTTCAAGTACGCTGCTTGGCGTGAAAAGAAGGTAAACTTCTCAATTTTGTTTGTTTAGAAGTTAATTTGGCTATGGTGACATTTGGTGGATAGATTTGGGTGCAACTACTCACGTAAGTGTCACTATGAAAGATTGCCTAAGGAGTCGAAACTCAATTGATGTTGAAAGATACATCTATGTGGGCAATGGAAATAAGGCAGTTGTGGAGGCTATTAGTGTCTTTAGAATTTTATTGGATATTGGTTTCTATTTAGAATTAGAGGAAACATTTGTTGTACCGTCATTTTGACTGAACGTAATTTCTATTTCTTGTTTAGACAAATCTGGATATACTTGTTCTATTGGAAATGGAAGTTGTATACTTCTCTAAACTCTAATATTATTAGAACTGGTGTTCTGATTCATAAATTATATAAATTAAATCGTCAAACCTCATACAATAATGAAAACCTACATTTCAGTAATTTTGGTACTAAGGCGCAGATTAATAAATGAGAATTCATCAATGTTATGGCATAAGCGATTGGGGCATATTTCAAAACAAAGAATACAAAGGCTTGTGTCTGAAGGAATTCTAAATTTCCCTTGATTTATAATATTTGAAAATTTGTATAGAATGCATCAAGGGAAAACAAATGAATATAAGGAAAATAGGTGCTTATAGGAGTAATTAATCTTTAGAGTTGATACATACAGATATTTGTGTTCCTTTCCCTATGGTTTCATGGAATGGTCGACAATATTTTAACAACTTTATAGACTATATCTATTTAATTCATGAGAAGTCACAATCTTTGGATGATTTTAAAATTTTCAAACTCGAAATTAAAAACTCAATTAGGCAAAAAAATTAAGGCTGTAAAATCTGATCATGGAGGAGAATACTACGGTATATATGATGGTTCGTGTGAACGTCCAAGAACTTTTGTAAAATATCTAGCAAAGTGTGGAATTGTACCTAATACACCATGCCAGGAACTCCGCATCAAAATAGTGTATCTGAGAGATGGAATCGAACTCGAAAAGATATGGTAAGAAGTTATATTAGTCATTCTTCTTTACCTGAATTGCTTTGGGAAGAATAAATAAAAACTGCAGTTTACATACTAAATAGAGTTCCAAGAAAGGTGGTAGCTAAAACCCTATACGAGTTGTGGACTGGTAAGAAGCCTAATTTTAGGCACTTGCATGTCCGGGAATGTCCAACCGAAGCAAGGTCTTATAAGCCTAATGAAAAGAAACTGGATTCAAGAACTATTAGTTGCTACTTTGTAGGTTACTCTGAAAGGTCGAGAGGTTTTAAATTTTATGACCCTTCAAATAAAATCTTTTTCGAGACAGAAAATGCCAAATTTATTGAGGACGTTGATTATGGAGGGAAGAATCAAATTAGACAAATTGTGTTTGAAGAGGAATTTGATAACATCGATTCTACTAAAAATGATATCGTCACTTTACCAAATATTTTTCAGCCTGTAAATCGGGATTACATAGAAAACACAATGATATCGGCTTCAAATGTTTCTCAACCTGTGAATCAAGATTTTGTAGACAACACAATGATATCACCCCATGTTCAACAACCTCCAGTTGAAGTGCCTAAAAGAAGATCCAACAGAGAAAGGAGAAATTGTTATTTTGGATGACTATATCGTTTATCTCCAAGAACATGATTTTGATATGGGATTTGAAGATGATCCTACAACTATTAGTCAAGTGATGATGTTCACTCTCCAATAATAAAGCGGTCGCTGTCAGCAATTAACTTAATCGAAGGTTAGGGTCGAATCCACAGGGAATACAAGGTTTGACTACAAGAATTCACTATCATTTTGAGTATCTATCACTAAAGATTCTAAATTGGGGGGGCGAGGGGGGGGGGTTTGCAACTTGAAAACAAAAGTAAAATAAATATTATACTACTACGCGAGGAAACACTCAATTTTAGGGACAACTTGGGAATTGTGTTCCTTATGGTTCGTCGACTCGATTACCCTAGATAACATAACTACAATTAGAAATTCGCATGCAGGACAGTAACTTAGGTTCTTCCAGCCCTCTTGTGAAGGTGAAGGTCGAATTTCACCATGGCGCGTGATTGGCAACCATGGTGTGCCAACTATTGGTTATCCATTGTCCTAATCAACCTCCCCTTGGTCAACTTTGGTTGATTAGACAAGAACATATCAATTGAATCCTGTCGTTTACTTCCTTTTTCTTATTCGTCACTACCTTAGTCAGGATCATGACATTAGGCGGGGTTTGGTGTTGGCCACCACCAAACAAAAATCAAAATGAAAGGAAATAAACAATACATGCAAAACCCCAATCATAAAAATGAAATAAATCTAGGTCATCTCAAGTCAACTACCCATGGTTCCTATAACCCCAAGTTGTAGGTGCTTAACTACTCATGGCTAAAGCAAAACCAACAAAAATGCAAAGACAAGACATAGTTGAGAGTTTTACCCAAAGCAATGAAGAATGATAGCACCACAAGTTGCAAACTACAAGCTTGATAGATTGAGAATAAATACAATATGGGATTTGCACTCCCCAAAAGTGGGTTTTCCAAGAGAAAATGAAAATCTATCCTAAAACCCTAAAATATTCTAGATAATATTCAAAGGTAATGTTCTCTGGTCAAAATCTCGAATCTCCTTCAATAAAATCCTAACTTAAAATATTTATAGTACTTACACATTTAACCCTAAAAATTACACAGAAAAGACAGCTGGCAGCAAGTATGCCTCGTAGGTACTTGGGGTCTCGTATCAGGTGTTTGGCATTTTGGACTCAATGGGTATGACCCACTGGTATGAATCTTTGCTTGAGATATGACTCGTATGCTCCTCTCGTAGTCTAGGCCTCCATCTTTTGGTCCAAAGTTTTGGCTTTCTGTTTCCTGCTACGAGTCCACCTATACGAACCATAGTGAGACCTATGACTCGTAGGATGGCCTGGTTAGGCTGACATCCACTTAGTAATTTTTGCTCTTTGTTTCCTACGAGGTCACCCTACAACTCATAGCTCGGGTTACGACTCGTAGGTGAGCTCGTATGTCCTATACTTCAGCAAAATCTGTAATTTTCTTCAAAAATCATGCCGACCTACCTTTCTGCAATAAGAACACAAAAAACCATAAAAATTCGCATTAAGAGCTCACAAAATCCCTTTGTTTTAGGCATCAAATATGTTTTATTTTGACAACACATCCCACCCTCAACTTAGAATTGTTGCTTTTTCTCAAGCGACTACTCAATCTAAGCAGATAATGAGAAATAGATAGCAGTTATACTAATGGCATATACATCAACTAATTTAATTCAGGTATTCAACTTTCATTTTCAAAACAAGATTATAAGGCCATTAAGCAAAACAAAAACACAACGATATATCTGGCAACCCAACTATGATAAGTTAAGGAGCATCATCCATCCATAATCACTGGTATAAACATATATTAATCAAGTAGTGAAAATGCCCTCACAGAAAAGAAATCCCTCTTACTCACTCAAAAAGCATTTAGAATTCAGGGTTTGTGGAAGAATTCTCACTCTCACAAATGAATTCATGCAAAATGACTAGCACCATAGGTTTTCCCCTATATTCAATTTCTGGATTGGGGACAAGTGGATTTGGATCACTTTAGCACTTAATGGCTTGTAACATAGGCTCATAGGGCTTTGGTATGGCATTTTAGGCAAGTAGTGACTAAAAACTATCCTTGAACAATGTTTACCAACACTTTTACCTTTATAACCCAGATATTTTCACTAAATCCATCCTTATTCTCCTATTTCAAGCTTTCCCTGGGTTCCTTCTTTCTCTTTTCAGCTATGCCTTATTTCTGAACTCATTTTTGCTACTCAATTCAAGGCATTTTTCATTTCTTTTTCCTCACCCGGCTCATGATTTTTTTATATTCTTTCTCTCTTTCCCAACTAACCACCTTATTTTCATTACTTTACCAAAATAAGGGCCACCCTCAACTTAGGCTTTTAGCCTGAGGTGAAGTATACAATATCTAATCCCCAAACCAGGGCCACCATTTATAGCCACCCTCAACTTGAGGTTCACTTGTTCAAGGATAGACCAGCCCCAATATCCAGATATTTCATCAAACAAGGTTAAGCTAGTAAGGTGTCAAGAAAGAACGAGTACATGAGAAGCACAAACATTTGGAACAAGGGATTCACTAGCTCATTTGGTAGCTCATTTAGGCAAAAGTGGGTTCACTACAAGAACAAAGGCCTAAGATCCCTTCCAAATCAACCACATCACCTAACCAGTCTTAGAGTAATAAGACAAGTTCTAAGCTCACAATAGACATGGCATTGCACACACAATCCAGTATAGACTCACAGGTCATGCTTCCAGCCTCAACTTATCTTTACATTATCAGAACAAACATCACCAGATAATCAAAATGCATGATTGCATCAATGGCTAACTATCTCAAAAATTTTGAGGGTACCTAAATATTTCAAATCATTCAAAAAACATTTAAAGACTATGTATACATCAAAAGACCATACTACTATGTATTTACACATTATCTACACTACCTAAACATGTTGGTTCAACAAAAAATTAAAACATCCACAAGGAAAAAGAAACAAAGCAAGAAAACCTTGGAATCAAAAATAGGGGAACTTATGGACTCGAGGCTACTCAGACTTCACCTTATTCCATAATTTTCCACACCCCATAAAAATAGAATACTTTGTCCTCAAAGTAAAGACATGTAAAAAACAAAAGAACAGAAACATATATATATACTCATTAAAAACTAACATTTTAACACTAACATCCAAAAAAAAAGTAAAAGCAACATCCAACATAAAACATTTAAAGCAAATCCAAAATAAACATAATGAAAATATTGTCCAACAAAAATAACAAAGTATCCATATATAAAAGATAAGGGTTGGGGTCAAAAATCAAACATCGTGGTGCTTAAGCACTGGTATCTATCTGGTCAGCAGGGTCCTGGGTCATGACCTCCTCCTCAGCTATCTGGGTCACAGTTGTACATTAGCTACCCTCTCCATGTGAAGTCTACTGCTCCCTATCTCTCTGTATAACCACCATCAGTATCGACTCCTGCACCACCTCCTCTGGTATCAGTTCCTCCTCCAGTGCTGCTGGGTCGTCAGGCCTAGGCCTCTTATGGCTCATCTCTAGGTCATCATGCTCGAGGGGCCTCTTTCCATGGGCATGTGGGCGGTTAGCTTACCAGTCAAAAACCTCATCACCTGCAGGTGCCACCTCCAGGACTGCAACAGGGGCTGCTAACATCTGCAATAAGTCGGCCTTAAACTTGGCCAACTCCTGTGTCACTGTGCTCGTGTCAGCAGGCCGAGCACCCTCAAGCCTCCTTTGGACTCTCGCCTCAAATGCATATACATGGGCATCCACCGTTCTAACTCTCTCTTATACCAAATCATGGGCGAATGCCTTTACCCTCCTATCTGAGTCCCGAACAGTCCGGCTAACCCATGGTATGACCTAATCTGCTAAAGCTTGTAGCCTGGACTCCGCTGTAGCCACCCTGCGCACCAATGCCTGAAAAGCAACAGCAGAGATAAGAGAATCAACCTGAATACTGGATGATGCTGGTGTTGAAGTACTGGAGGATGGCGTAGACTCAATCTCAATAGTTGGTTAAGGCTCTGTAGTAGCTGGAGTAGTGTCGGTGGTAACTGGAGTTGAACCCTGAGTCGGAGGCTCAATCGGGAATGGATCAGGGATGGCTGAAGGAGTTGCATGTGATAGGGCCATCGGGTTCTCATTGGCCTTTATCAGGCTGGGATCCATGGTGCATATAGCCTCTATATGATGGTCGCGGTGGGGGTCGATAGGAACACCTGCTGGACTGCATAATCGGTGGATCAAAATAGGGAATGGCATTGAGGTGTTTGTCCGAACCACAGACTCGTGAATCTGCTCAGAGATAATCTGGGCCCACTCTATCTCATAACCAGCTAGAATGTTGGCTAATAACACGACTCACTCTAAGGTGATCACATTATCCATGAAAGTAGGCCGGATACGCCAACGGATAATCGACCACCAAAACTTGTCCCAGAAAGAAAGGTGGGCTTTCACTATCGGATCTAATGGGCCCAAACTGAATCCGTCGGATCATCTCCTCCAAGATAGAAACACTCCGACCCCAGACTGACACCACTCGTAATCTAGGCTGCTCAATCAACTTCTTATTCTTTGGCAGCCCTCGGTGAAGTGTAGCAAGGTAGGCTGCATAAAAATCACGGACTACGTAAGAAGCATACTTGCCCAGCTGCTGTGTAGTCCATCGTAGTCCGTGCCTATCTATCTCCACATCTAACCCTTACACCCTATTCAACCCAGAGTCGTTCATCCTAGACTCCTTATGGAATTGTCGAATCGGTTTGACCTGACCCTTTGGCTCTAATCCCCGATTGTATATTTCTTTCATCCCTGCAATACACCATCTAGGGTCAACCGGGGGCTGTGATTGTACCTCCTCCTATGGAGCTTGTGACCCCTCCTCAAAATCTATCTCGGTGTGTGTGGGGGTTATCTATGATGAGCTACTCTCGGACCCATCTCCATCACCCTCCTGTTCCTCCTCTTCAGACTGGGAGGAACTACTCACTTCAATAGGTGCCTGAGCTGTACGAGCCCAAGTCTAAGGTACGTTAGCCTTGGGGTCTATTCTGACCCTGTAAACTTCTAAAGACCCCTCAGATCTCTCAGTCTCAGAGGACTCGTCCACCAATCTCTGTTGGAATATTTGGATTGCTCGTTTATCTTTTGGAGGCATGATATCTACAAACCAACTGCACAACAGCATGTGAGCTTCAAGATGTTTGACCAAACAATGATCACATAACAAAGACCAAGAGACAAAAACACTTAATATTGAAATCAAAAGAAAAATTCACTAATACAATTGCAGGTCTGCAGTTACGAGATACAGGTACGACTCATAGGGTGTCCTACGAGTTGTACTCTAGCTTTGTAGTACTAAGGTTTCTGAGAAAATCAAATCTGGAATCAGATACGAGGTGCAGTTATGACTCGTAGGGTTACCTACAAGTCGTAGTCTGGCCTCTTATCTCATTCTAGAGGCATTTTTGAAACCTCAATCAGACTTACAGACCCCTACTACGAGTCATAGCAGATGCTACGAGTTGTAAATGGGTTCCGTATAAGAAATGTGAAGGTACCACAGGTACTTGGTGCCTCTACAAAGGATCACTATGACTCATAGGGGAACCTGCGAGTTGTAGGGAGGCCTCATAGCTGAAAATAGAAGGCACTTGTAGTGCCTACTTCATTCCTACCAAACCACAAACACTTCAAACAACAACCAAGCATTGGCAATCATCAAAGCAATACATTATATTTGACATAAAATTAGACCCACTATGATATAAGGCAATTATAACAATCATTAGCCCTAAAGATCGATGTCAATCCCACATTATATCGTAGTAAAACCCATAAACATAACATCTCCAAATTCGTACTTGTTATGAACTCAACAATCCATTGAGATGCAAGGGGAATTGTAAGCACTTTTAATTAAGTCTAAAAAGATGTGGTGTAATAAAACACACCCACAGTTTCCACATAACGATTCCAAAAATACTTTTCACAAGCTCAGGCAACAATTAAGCACTACATTCAAGTGACTATTACTTTCACAAATACAGTCACTCACACAAGATTTTCTAACCAAGATCAAAGCATAACAAAATTTGCAAGAACTCAAATACTAATTTCCATATCTAAACAAAAGCATCATCACATGGGTATAAATCCTCTTGATTAAACCAAGCATGCCATAATCTCAAGAATGAAACTCACCACAATAGTGCACTAAAATTAACCATGAGACTTACCAAATGGAAGAAGACTCAAACTGATGTAAAGTAGATAATAAGAGGTGCTGAAACCCTAGAAAATAGTATCCTCGCTGAGTACTCGCCGGAAAGTGATGTGGCTAGTCGGGATTTGATCGAAATAGTGAATGTGGAGAAAGGATTTGGGGATTTCCATCAGATTAGGGCAAATAAAATGATAATAGGGGCCAAAATTTATTTTGATCCCTTTTATGCTAAATCGGGTCACACTTTAAAAAGTTGCAGATCGGGGCTACGAGACCCCGACTACGAGTTGTATGGTGTCCTATGACTCGTAGGTCCCAGTCTCGTAGAAGACCCAACGCTTGTAAAAAATTAGAATTCATACTTGGGTACTACAAACCCCACTTACGACTCGTAGGATACCCTATGAATCGTAAGATTGGGTCGTAGTGTGAGTGCCAACTTTTAATACTCATTGTTTCCCTCTACGAGGCATGAATACGAGTCGTAGTGGTGATTACAACACATAGGCCTGCTCGTAGAGGTTGCTCCAAGTGCAAAGTTTTTCACATCTTCAGTTCTTAGCTTCCACCTGCAGACCAAGTCTCAAAACACAACAATCTTCAAAACATCACAACTGAATCAATGTCTTTCAAATTAAAAACAAACAACATGTTACCACCTCGAAATTTCAAAAACCAAACAAACTGGAAACAAACATAAAAAAATCACCACATATGCTTGGGTTGCCTCCCAAAAAGCGCCTTGTTTAACGTCGTGACTCGACTTTCTCATCGTCATTCATCAACAATCATCAAGAGAGACCAAACCTCACTCTTCAATTCATCCGGGTGTTTCATTGACTGGCGGATGTCGAACATGACCTCTGTATCATTGACCCTAAACCAAAGTTGTCCCGAATCCATATCCACAAGGACTTTTCCAGTGGACAGAAATGGTCTTCCCAATATGATGGGCACCTCGAAATCAACCTTACAATCAAAGATCACAAAATCCGCGGGAAAGATGAATTTATCAACTTTAACAAGTAAATCAAGAAGTATTCCCTCCAACTTTTTGATAGTTTGATCTGCCATGAGCAATCATATTCGTGTCAGAATCGGAGTGCCAAGCCCCAGCTTTTTGAATACGGCAAGAGGCATTAGATTGATGCTTGCTCCTAAATCACATAATGCTCTTATGAATTCAACATCACCAATGGTGCAAAGAATGGTGAATGCACCAAGGTCCTCTCATTTGTGAACAAGGCATTTGGTCATGATTGCACTACATTGTTGGAGCTCCTGTGAGAACTCTTGGCTCAAAGTGCATTTCTTTGTCACCGAATCCTTCATATACTTGGCGTACTCGGGCATCTTCTCCAGAGCATCTAGAAAGGGAATATTGATGGATATTTACTTCAACGTTGAGAGGAAGTGCTTGAATTTGCCCTCCTCTTCCTTTTTCTTAAGCGCTTGAGGGAAAGGAGGGGGAAGTTTTGGAATTGACTTAAATTTTTCGTGCTCCCTCACCTTTTCTCTTTGCATCACAATATTCTCCAAACCTTCTCCCTCAACCACAATTTCACCACTAGTACCCTTCTCATAAACATCATCAACAATCACCAGCATGAAGGGATCTATGGTGTTTTTACCACTCCTAGTCATGATCGCCATGCAATGCCCATCATTCTTTGGGTTTTGAACCGTATTGCTTGGTAAGGTGCCCTTTTGGCATTGGTTCAATTGTGAAGAGACTTGCCCAAATTGTTGTTCTAGTTTTTAATTGCCACAGAGTGAGACTCTATCTTTTGGTTTATGCTTGAAATGTCCGATTTCATTCCCTTAAAGGTCTTGTCTTGATGGTCGAATCTTTTCAACAACTTGTCAAACATCTCTTTAAGCCTCAAAGTGCTTGTCACGGCATCATGATTGTAGGGCGGCGCATAAGGACCATTTCTATAGCCATATCTTCTACCCTATTCAGTGTTCGGCACTCTCTCCCTTTCATAGTAGCCACCTCGTTTGTCTCTATAAGCACCATCACGATTGTAGTTCCAGTCTTGATTCCCGGAACCTTGCCTCCAATAATCCCAGTTAGACCCTTGGGGGTTATTTCGGAAACCTGCCGCTTGATTGCTCACGAACCAAGCATCTTCATCAAAAAATGGATCTTCATATATGGGAGCCTTAGGAGGTTGGTGAGTGACCGCTTGGACACTTGTTTGGTTTTTCTTCAAGACCAAGTCCATACTTGTGTGAAGTTGAGCAAGTTGCTCCATGATCTCTTCATTGACCTTTGCTTGCTCATTGTTGGTTTTGACCGCACAAGAGGTCTTCATTGCACCTCGCTATTGTTGACCTTATGCTCTATCAGTTTTAACCACTTGCTCCATCCTCGCGGCTATCAATGCAAAAGGTTGGTCAAAAAACATGCCTCCCATGATTGTGTCGGCACAAGCTTGACTATTCTCATCAAGTGCCCGACAAAAAACTCAACTAAGGCATCATCAACAATCTTGTGATCGGGAACCATCCTCAAGAATTTGGTGAATTTCTCTTATGTGGTACTAATAGAGTCGCCCGAAAATTGCTCAAAATTGTTTATTTGATCTTTGAGCTTTAGCTTCTTTGATCTAGGGAAATATCTTTCTAGAAATACTCTCTGAACCTCTGCCCAACTTGTTATTGTACCCGGAGGAAGCTCAGACGACCACACAGCTGCATTCCCAGTTAGTGACAATGGAAACACCTACAAACCAATGGCATCAAGAGAAAGATTTTGTGTCCCCATGATACTCTTGCAGACAAAAACCACAATATAGAGATGACGGTGGGATCCTCCGAGGGTAGCCCTGTGAATAACCCATGATTTTGGAGCAATTGAAGTAACCCACTTAACACTGAGAACTTAGCGTTTGTCGATAGTGGAGGCAACACTATAGCACCAGCAACGTCCATGGCCATAGGGTTCAAGCGATATTAGTTCCAACCTTAAGCATTCTCGTTGAAATCCCTAAGTTATGGCCTATCATCCCTCGGTGGTGGATTGTCCTCTTTTCCCATATCACCATTCATATTTATTTCTTCCTCAACCGCAATATCCTCATTCACTTGAGTCATTCTTGTAAAGAGTCGATGGATCTCCAAATTGCTTGGAGCTAAGGGATTACCTTGGCTCCTTGTATTGGGCATACAACCTAGTACACCCTACAAGTAAAATCAAACAACCAAAACAAAAATAAAAGTAAGAGACAAGAGAGTCTAGAAATTAATATTTGAACTAACTAATAGTGAAACTAAGTCAAAACCTAGTCATATTCCCCGGCAACGGCGCTATAATTTTTTATGATGTTCACGCTCCAATAAGAAAGCGGTTGCTGTCAGCAATTAATCTAACTAAAGATTAGGGTTGAATCCAAAGGGAATACAGGATTTGACTACAAGAATTCGCTCTCAATCAGTTCGAGTATCTATCACTAAAGTCTCTAAATGTGGGGGGGGGGGGGGGAGGGGGGGTTGCAATTTGAAAACAAAATTAAAATAAATACTATACTACTATGCGAGGAAACACTCAATTTTAGGGACAACTTGGGAATTGTGTTCCCCATGGTTCGTCAACTCGATTACCCTAAACAACATAACTATAATTGAAAATTTGCATGCAGGATGGTAACTTAGGTTCTTCCAGCCCTCTTGTGAAGGTGAAGGTTAAATTTCAACATGGCGCATGGTCGGCAACCATGGTGTGCCAACTAACTGTTAACCATTGTCCTAGTCAACCTCCCCTTGGTCATGTTTGGTTGATTAGACGAGAATACATCAATCGAATCGTGTCGCTTACTTCCCATTTTCTATTCGTCACTAACTTGGTCAGAATCATGATAGTAGGCGGGGTTTGGTGTTGGCCACCACCAAACAACAATCAAAATGAAGGGAAATAAACAATACATGCAAAACTCCAATCATTGAAATGCAATAAATCTAGGCATCTCAAGTCAACTACCCATGGTTCCCACAAACCCAAGTTGTGGGTGCTTAGTTACTCATGGCTAAAGCAAAACCAACAAAAAATGCAAAGACAAGACATAGTTGAGAGTTTTACCCAAAGCAATGAAGAATGATAGCACCACAAGTTGCAAACCACAAGCTTGATAGATTGAGAATGAATACAATATGGGATTTGCACTCCCCATAAGTGGGTTTTCCAAGAGAAAATGAAAATCTATCCTACAACCCTAAAATATTCTAGAGAATATTCAATGGTAATGTTCTCTATTCAAAATCTCGAATCCCCTTCAATAAAACCCTAACATAAAGTATTTATAGTAGTTACACATTTAACCCTAAAACTTACACAGAAAATACAGTTGGCAACAGGTACGCCTCGTAGGTACGACTCGTAGGGTGACCTACGAGTCGTAATTGGGGTCTCTATCATGTGTTTGAAATTTTGGACTCAACTGGTACGACCCACTGGTATGATTCGTTGCTTGGGCTATGACTTCTATGCTCCTCTCGTAGTCTAGGCCTCTAGTTTTTGGTCCAAACTTTTGGCTCTTTGTTTCCTGCTATGAGTCCACCTATATGAACCGTAGTGAGACCTACAACTCGTAGGATGGCCTTGTAGGGCTGACATCCATTTAGCAAATTTTCTGATATTTGCTCTCTGTTTCCTACTACAAGGTCATCCTCCGACTTGTTACTACAAGGTCATCCTCCGACTCTGATAGTAAAGATATTAACTTTCTATTGTGATGTTACACAAGGTATAAAAAAGTGATTTTGGATTGTTAAAGTCATTAAGTAAGACCAGATGGAAATAGACATGATTTAGATCATTTTGCATGTAATTTCCGTATTTGACCTATGTTACTGATATTGCTGATATTTGTGATCATTGATGGATTTAGTTACGAATATATGTTACAAAAACCTCTTTGATCCTATATTGGTGTTATCGATGGACCAGATTGTTTTGGGATACTTAAATTAAGATAGCAAAAGTTTGTGCACAATAAAGTTTCATCTATGTATGATTCTTCATAAATATATGTGGTCCAAGTGGGAGATTGTTAGTAATTTTTTAATTTGTGGACTCACATATTAATATATTATACATAGATATGCTATCTTTAAATTAGCCCATTGTGTGATCTAATGAGCTATTAAAATTTGGGCCATAAAAATAAATATCTATTAATAAGGGTTTATTTTAATTATTTTAAGAATCCTTCAATTTTTTCTTAAGTCTGATGGAGACTTACTGAGAAGGTGTCTTTTAACCTGAAATGACACTTTATAACTCTTTAAATAGAATGGTCCCTAAAACAGAAGACAACACTTTTCTTTTTCTCTCCATCTCAGAAATAGAACAAAAAGTAATCTTCAAGTTTTAGAAGATCAAGTTCTTTAATTCAGAAGATCAAGTTCTTTAACAAAGTTGTTATTATGGAATAAGGTTAGTACCCTTTTCATTCTTATGAATTCAAATCTCTGTCTAATGATTTACTCGTGACCCTGGGTGATTTCTTTAAATTTTCCAACAATAAATGGTCCCGTTTGTTTGAGATATAAATTCAAAAAATAATATCTAACTACTACAAACAGGGAAAAAATGACCAATTAAAAAGTGACGGATTAAAATTTTAAAATACTTTCCAAGAATAAAATTTTAAATTGTTTATTAG
>JAPFFP010113527.1:0-18388 GCA_026153255.1 Solanum medicagineum | reverse complement strand
GTAAGGTTTCCAAAATTGCATCATAAGGGCTCCAATTTAATCTATAGTTCAATTAGGTCCCAAACTTTCTTTTTTTTGATCCAGTTGAGGACTTCCGTCTCAAATTTAATTATGCACACCAAATTCACTTGATACTCTAATCACGCATCGGAGATATACTTAAGTTTCAATTACATGACATCCACAACAAAATTTCCCAATTGGATAGTTATCCTTAATTAAAGAAATACGGGGTCTAACAGTCTTCAAACTCTAGCCCTTTTTCTCTCTTGAAACCTTGCTTTACGTTTGAGAGAGTGTTTAACCGTAAAATAATTGAACTGACATGTTTAAGGCTTTATTTAGTTGTAAAAACGTCAATCCGAGGCTTTGAAAGAGTGTAAAAAAACCAAAATAGCCTTTCTTAAAAACTTGTCAAAAGTCATCTATGGGCCCATTTACGGCCCATAGAAAGTTCCACTGCTCGTAGGGACCCATCCGTACAGTTTTAGCCCAATTTTCGGGTCTCTTGTTCATCTTAATCAGCCTATTTACGACCCACAGAAGGTTTTTGACCCGTAGAAGCGTTCGTTAAGTCTGGGCCAAAAATTGAAGTAATGGGACTTTTACCCACGAATTCGCAGATTGACCATAGTTCAATTTACGGCTTGTAAAGGAGTTTTGTAATTCACCTCTGCTCTGGCAGTCTCCAATACAATGACCATAACTTTTGACTGCGAATTCCAAATGAGGTGAAACCAATTTCGTTGGGAAGCTAATGCTTTAATTTGGTAGGCCATGAGACTTCTAATTCTTTGTGTGCTAAGAGATATGATCATTTAAAGTTGACCCTTGCATAATCTAACACTAGAAACTCGATTTATAGAAAAGTTTTGAACTCGACTAAGTACTAGAGGTCTCCTTTGACCCTAATATACTTCACACATATAAGAATTAGGCTTGAAACTTAGGTACATGTAAAGATAAAGTTATAGGGTGCCACAATTTTATGACAATAAAATTCGTGTTGAAAAATATTATTCAAGGAATGAAAAATGTTACGACAATCTTTGTATTTTATTTCAAGGAGTGAGTTCTACAATCTCTATAAATCCTATGATTTGCCTTTTCAAATATAAATTTAAGGGCTCTTTGGCTTGATCTTGAATCTTGAAAAACATGATGGACTTGGTCATGACATGTATTTGAATTCAAGGGCTTCTAGGCTTGATCTTGAATTCGGTGGTCTTGATCTTGATTTGTAGATTTGATGAACTTTAACTTGAACTTGATATAGATTTGTTCTTGAATTTGATCTTGACTTGTACTTGAATCAAGGGCTTTTAGGCTTGTTCTTGAATTTGATAGTCTTGATCTAGATTCGTTATTAAATCTGAATGTTTGATTTCTTGATTTATTTAATTCTTATTGCTTGTAGAGAAATCTGCGGCGTTTGATACACAAGCTGTCTCTGGCTTCTTGTTAGATTTCTTGTTGTGAATTCTGACTTATAAGGACTCCTATATAGAATTGTAGAATAGAGGAGTCATAACAGAATCAGGCTTTCTTTCGGCCAATCAGATTTAAGGTGACATGACGCAGGAAATGTGATAAGAATAAGTTTCCTTTCAAGTGATATGACCATATTTGATTGGTAGAGACATATCACTTGTACATGTGCACATATTTATTGGCATTTGATTGAGATAGGAATGCCATGTCATTTTGACACATGGCATAATCCTATTGACTTCTTTGTTGGACTTGGCATGCCACATCATCCAACACGTTGCATCAAGTGGGCCTCTATGATAAGGGGGTATTGGGCCTAACAAAGTGGATTATCTTTTGCCAAACAAATGAATTTGGACTTTTAATTAAATACATATTTTATTGGACTTAATTAATTAACCCAATTATTTTAATTCATAACATTTATTTTTTGAACTAATATATTTTGAATTTTAATATAATTTAAATCATATTATAGAACTTATATTTTAATAAATTTTATATGATTACAAATGCCCCCTACTTCAAGTCTTGTTGAGATTTTTTGAGAAATAAACTTGAAGTATTCCTCGAAATTAGAGAGACCAAAATGTATTTCCCTTGTACCACAATCGGTATGGAACAAGTATATTGGCATAATATAAGAATGGAGTGACCTTAAGGAATTATGATAACATTGCTTTAGTGACACATGTTTTGTTGACAAGTGCAACATATTAAAAGTAATCCAATTTGGATATGAAATTACCACTAGTAGGTTACCTCGAAACGATTCCAAATCGATTCCAGAATCTTTTGGGTTAAAATAAATACATGTATCCTGCCGCCAATACGTTAGTCAGGTTGGTAATCCCTTTTGACTTCGGTAACACTTTTCTTATTTTAATTCCACATAGACTTCTCTTTGGAGAGGAATTACAATTAATACAAGAAAAGGATTTCCTTCAACCCCAACTTTGTATCGATAAATAGATGCTCTTTTCAATTAAGGAAACCAATCTTGGAACCTCTGTCATTGACGTTGGCCGATGTGTAGCTTCATTTTGAAAAGATTGCAGCTTGCGAGGATTATTCTGATAATCAAAGTTCTCTCTGTCTTCAGGCAACTTCTTTTCTCTTGTTCTTCTTTATTTTTTGAGTGTTTCTTTGTAGTCTCTCTTTTTTTGTTTGTAGGGTTATGAATTTAAACTTCATTGTACCACAAGAATATGGTCTTAAGGTGTGAAAGGGTGGATCCACATCCCACCTTAAACAACGTATTTTCATAGTAATTCTTATCGTGCAAAGGAATGGATATGCATTCTTGCTTTAAGAATAAGGTAACTTTATGGTGATTCTTATCTCACAAAGGAATGGATACGCATTCCCGCCTTAAGAAATAAGGTAATTTTATGGTAATTCTTATCGCTCAAAGGAATGGATACACGTTCCCGCCTTAAGAATAACAATTTGAAGATGTCCTTAAGGTGAAAAAGAATGGATACACATTCCCACCTTAAGCAAGACAAAGAATAGATCCTTACCGTGAGAAGGAATGTATACGCATTACCACCTTAAGAAAGACAATTTGAAGAGATATTCTTATGGAGAAAAGGAATTGATATACATTCCCACAATATGAAAGGTCAAGGCTTGAAGACTTCAACTTTCAGGCTCAATGATTCGCAGGCATGATGAAGCTAAAACTTTAATTTGAAGACTTCAAACTTGCAAACATAGAAGCTTTTCTTGAAGTTCGCACACTTAGTGGCTTCGAAGAACCATGGTGGATTTTAAACTTCAATTTGAAGACTTATAGGATTTGAAAGCTTCAACTTGCACACTTGGAGGATTTGAAGGCTTCAACTTGTAGATTTGAAGATTTTGGAGACTTTAACTTGCATACTTGGAGCATTTGCATATTTAGAGGATTTAAACACTTTAACAAGCATTCTAAGAAAATTTGAAGACCTCAACTTGCATATTTGAAGAATTTGAAGACTTCAATTTGCATACTTGAAGAATTTGCATATTTGGAGGGTTTAAAGACTTTAACATGCATTCTTAGAAGATTTGAAGACTTCAACTTGTAGATTTGATGAATTTGAAGACTTCAACTTGCATACTTGAAGAATTTGAGGACACCAGCTTGCATACTTGAAGAATTTGAGGACTCCATCTTGCATACTTAAAAGATCTGAAGTATTCAATTTGCATTCTTGGAGGATTTGAAGACTTCAATTTGCGTACTTGGATGATTTGAAGACTTTACTTTTGTGTACTTGGAAGATCTGAAGGCTCCAATTCACGCATTTGGAGGATTTGAAGATTTCAACTTGCATATTTAAAGGATTTAAAGACTTTACCTTGTGTCTTGGAGGATTTGAAGGCTTCAAATTTCATATTTTGGAGAGTCATGAAGACTTCAAGTTGCAGACTTGGAGAATGTGTAGACTCCAACTTGGATACTTGGAGTATTCGACGACTTCAAGTAAACTGTTGAGGAAGCTCTTATTTCATATGGGTTTACCCCCACAGAGTCACCACCAGTTGGTTTGAGTCCAAAGTTGGTGAAAGGTACTCAGAGATTTAACACTTATGAAAGAGATCAAGGGGGGCATGTGAATTTGACACTCATGGAACTGAACTTAGAACATAATTCTAAGAACCTATGTACCTCAGTGAAGAGGATCAAGTCACAACGTAGTTCTAAAAGAGTGAATGTTTATTTTAGGCGGGGTTCCATAAACAGTTTATAGTCTTGCAAACCAGGAGTAACATGTGGTTTATGATCGTATGTCATGGAGCATCATCTCACTTCAAGTGTAGTACCTCTTGAGGAATTTTGCATTTATGGGACCAATCCTTAAGCCATCTGCATCAACAAGTTTGTAAGTGTCACTTGAATACACTTCTTGTACTATTTATGGTCCATCCCACTTCGAGGTGAATTTGCCCTATACTGATATAAAGTGATAATGGTTCTCCTTATGCAAGGACTTGGTCTCCTACTTGAAAGCACCTCAGACGAACCTTTTTGTTAAAAACACAAGATAGACAAACTTAATAGCAAACAAGATTTTGTTGAGTTCGAGACTTTTTTCATCAAGTGCTTCTAACTCATAGAGACATATTGAGCATTCTCTTCTTCAGTAAGTCCCTCTTTAATAGCAAGTCTCAAGGAAGGTATTTGCCGTTCAAGTGGCAAGACTACTTTAACTCCACAAGCAATCAAATATGGATTTGCTTGAGTTGGTGTGCGATATGTTGTCCTATATGCCCACAAGGCTTCTTCCATTCATTCATGCTAGTCTCGTTTGGACTTGGAGACTACTTTATTCAAGAGATTGCATAGAGTCTTACTGAATGCTTCAGTAAGACCATTGGCGGCAACATGATACATAGAGGATTTGCGCTACTTGAAGCCAAAAAGATTACAAATCTTATTCATCAATTTTGTATCAAATGACTTTCCATTTATAGTTATTATGTATCGAGGAATGCTAGATCAGTATATGAATTCACTCAAATGAAGTTTGCAACATTCTCTTTCTTTACTTCTTTGAGAGCGATAGCTTCAGCCCATTTTGAGAAGTAATCCGTTGCAGCTAAATATATAGGTGTCTACCAGAAGATATTGGGATTGGTCCAACCACATCCAATCCCCAAGCATCGAAGGCGAAGATGTGATATTGGGTGTAAAACTTCAAGAGGTTAATGTATGAAATTTGCATGGAATTGATAGGCGTTGCACCTTCGAGCATAGTCTAAGCAACCTTTTACCGTGGTTCGCCAATAATACCCCATTCTCTTTATGTGAAAGTAGAGCTTTGGTTCGGATTGATACGATCCACAATCTCCCGAATTTTCTTCCTGCAGAGCTTGACTTGCTTCTTCCTCCCCTAGACATCGAAGGAGTATCCGCTCGAATGATCTTCTATATAGTGTGTCCTTATAGTAAAGGAAATGAGGTGCCCGACGACGAATGTCATTCCTTCTTTTAGCATCTTCTGGAAGTATCTCATAATATAAATAGTTGATGATAGCTTGTCGCCAGTCCTTTTTATTTGGCTTCAAAAACTATTAAAACATGCTCAAGCTTATCCTTTATATGTTCATCTTCATCGGATGGTGGTACTAATCATTTTTGGTAGATAGTAACTTGCGTCTGATTAGGAAGAGTCAGAGTTGAGGCTAGATCAGCTAAGGCATCAGTTGTTTTATTTTCCTTTCTTGGCACATGTTGGAGGGTCACGTCTCCAAGCCATCCTATTATGAGCATAACAGTGATATGGGTGTAGTTTAGGCTTCCTGACCTCATAGGTTCCCAAAATCTGATTAATCACTAACTGAGAGTCACCAAAGACTTGCAATTGTAATTGTTTCATGTCGACAACCATTTCGAGATAAAGTACCAATGCTTGATTTTCTGAGACATTATTGGAGCAACTGTTGTTTCATTGTGAAGGAGAATAGTAGGACCTCTCCTTGTGAAGTGACAAACACCACTCCAGCGCCAGCTCCGCCTAGATGTGGAGCCCCATCAAATTACATCTTCCAAGGAGGTTGTATTTCAATGGCCATCACATCTTCATCAGGCAGCTCATTAGTTATCTATCAATCATCTACTATCGGATGGTCTGCCAAGAAGTCTGCTAATGCATGTCCCTTTACAGCTTTTTGAGGGACATATACAATCTCAAATTGCTAGAATTGAAGATACCACTTCGCCAGTCGGTCGCTGACTACTGGTTTCAACATAAAATTTTTGATGGGATTTGCTTTAGATATGAGACGAACAACGTGAGCTTGAAAATAGTGCTTTATCTTTTGAATTGAGAAGACTAGATCCAAACACAACTTTTTTATTAGTGAATAGTTCAACTCATTTGACATCATCATTCTGCTCAAGTAGTTGAACGCCCCAAATATGTGCTTCAGAAATGCCCATAATCATATTCCATATATCTTAAAATTTGTGTGTGACATCAAAAATCTGACTTCATATTCTTGATCGAGAGGAAGGCCGAGGGGGGGATTGAGTGGGTAATGGGTATAACCCAGATTTTAGAAGACCCGTAGCGAAGAAATTATTTTAGCTAACTTTTTGCAGACCAGTAGGGGTTCGCGAAGGCTACGCGACACAGACCCATCGAGGAGTAGTGTTACCACTTCCTTAATAATCTGTTTCGGCCTAAGGGCATTGGGATCATGGCCCCATACCCATTTACATTTGAAATATCCATACTTAGCCATTTTTCAACTTCATATCACTCAAAAACCCTCTTTAAAACCTCTCAACCATTTTATCAAAATTTTCATCCAAATTCAAGTGTCTCAACCTTAATTCCGAATCTCAAGAACTCCATTCAAGCTTCAAGTTTCCTTCAAGTTCATATCAAGAAAACCCAAGTTTGAAGTATGTGGGTTTCATCCATTGGATCCTTGCACCCATAGAATCCAACATTCCTATTTGATGAAAATGGCATGATTTTCAGTTCTATTATTTATGGGTATCTATTATTATGAAATATGAGCATGAAATATGTTGGGATTTTGTCAAATATTGTTGATTATGCATAAATATCTATTTTGAGCTTATACTATGAAGTGATCTTTATCTACTGAGACTATACATGATTCAAGCTATGAAATTTATGAGCTATTGTGAAGTCTTGACATGATTTACAAGTTACCCATGATGGGGTTTTACCATGATATAGTTGGGCTGATTTACATGACTTTAAGATGAATTGACTTCACTATTTCATGATCTATACCCTTGCATTTTGCATGATTTGAACATGTACTCATATGTGCCCACCAAGTATTCAATGAAATGTCAATTCAAGAATTCTCAAGTTATTTACATGTTTTACAAGTCAAGTGACTTCATGATGAATATGGGCTATCATGTATGTTGTGAATTCATGAAATAAACTATGATTATGCAAGTATGAAGTTAACCCCTATTTTCAATATTTTAGCTCTTGTGAGCCATTCATGTTAAAGCAAGGGTTCATGTATGATTATGATCTATTCTCATGTTTCAAGTTGGGCTTACCATTAGTGGTCAAGTATGTTTAAGAGCTACTCATATTACGTTTCCATGTTTCTTACAAGTTATACAAGTTATGATTATTTCAAGTATTCTGTGAAGACTTAGCACCGATAGATTGGATGCGGTATGGGCTATCTTCAAGGGTCCGTACTCCTTTCCTCAAACTATGTGCCAACATAGGATTATGTTACACCCTTGCTATACTAGTGGATCCATTTAGTGCACTTTATCATGAAATCCATCCTGATATGGGACGAGCTCCCATAAGGGGGTTACTTCTGCGAAATAGGGCGAGCTCCCGTAAGGTAAAGTATGGTTTACCTTGGCAAGTAGACCACCTCTTTATCGATGAGGGGTAATCATAGCGATTCCAAGTTGTAGCTCGTTTGGTCTTATTCTTTATTGGTTGAGGTCTCTTTCCACATATGTATCACGTTCAATGCAAGTTAAATGATTTATAAACATGTTTTACTTCAAGCATTGATCATGTATGCCATATTGAGATTATGCTTATCTATTGCCTATTACTATGCATTTTGACTATATTTCTTATATCTTGTTGCATTGCATCCTACATACTTGGTAAATTCAAATGTATTAATATATACTTTATGCCTACATGATATCACAATGTAAGGATCGGAGCTCCTCTTGATCATCCTCCACGTGGCTAGTGAGATGGTTCGTAGATAAGTTTGGTGAGTCCTCAAGTTCAGGGACACTATCTACTTTCTCTCGCTAAGTCGAAGACTTCTTTATGTTGAGCATTTGACATTATGAGGGTGAGCCCAAAAAGTTTCTTCGCCCCTTCCCTCCATTCCAAGTTTAGAGGTGTATGTTAGATATTATGATGTTATTGTGCCATGAGCTTGACTCTTATGCTTGTTTATATTAAAAGACTTCCCTAAGCCCCACTTTAAAACCGAAAAAAAAATACACCCCCTTCTTTCTTACCGAGAATTTCCGAAAAAGACTAATTTATTTTTACGACGGGTTCTGTATTTCTATATTTTGTATATAATTGTATATTAAGTATTTTCTATATAATCTATAAGAGAAGTCTTTTCCCTTTACTATTATAGCTTCCCATTTTATGTATCTCTTGTTATGGTTCACTTTTCTTCCGCGACCAAAAATGTGTGATTGATATGCTAAGAGGCTTGTTTGGGTCCCTTCGAGTTTCCATTTGCCATGTCATGTCTAGGCCCTAGGCTTGGATCCTGACAAATTTTGTATCAAAGCACTAGGTTGTTAATGGTCCTCGGAATCCAATACACCACATCAATTAGTGTCTGATTCATGGTTGTAAAGTGCGCCACAACTATGAAAGGGAGGCTATGAGGCGTTTCAGGAAATGTTTCACTTCTTAATGGTCTATATCATGCTTTAGATACAAGTGTAAGGTTTATTACCCTAACAAATGCTTTTTGTTATTCTTTATCATGCCAATTCCAAGAGGGAGACTAAGGAGGGCCCATACACTCGAGGAGCAACTGGCCCCTGCCGCTCCTCAAGCTCCTCAAGGTGGAGGGGTAGGCCAAGATGAGTTCCGAGATGCTATTACAATGCTGCCTCATGCTATAACCAACTAACTTAACAAGGGGGCCCAACCCCTCATGCTCCCAATCCGGCTTCTAGGGTGACAGATTTCACTAGAATAATCCACCAGAGTTTCATGGGCCCAAGGTGGATAAGGATCCCCAAGAATTCATTGATGAGGTGTATAAGGTAATGTCTATTATGGGGGTTAATTCGGAGGAAAAAGCGGAGTTGGCGGCCTACCAACTCCAAGGGGTGACTCAAATTTGGTTTTACGCAATGGAAAATAGAGAAGGGGAATGATGATGCTATCCCTTTGAAAGAGTTCAAAGCCACCTTTCTCAACTTCTTTACTATTAAACTAAGGGAGGCAAAGATGATGGAATTTATTAATCTTGAGCAAGGGTCTATGAGTGTGAAAGAGTATTCCCTCAAGTGCAACAAGCTTTTCAAGTTTGCTCCATAATTGGTTGCCGGGCCTTGGTGAAGGATGAGGAAATTTGTGTCAGGTGTACCGGAATTGGTTAATGAGGAGTGTCATACCGCCATACTAATAAGTGATAAGGATTTGTACCACCTCATGACTTATGCCGAACAGCTAGAGGGGGAAAAGCTTAGGAAGAGAAGGGTTGGTGAGTCTTAGAGGGATCGATTTGAAAGTTGGTTCCAAGATTCCAAGGTTGGCCAATTTCCTCAAGGCCATGAGTTCCAAATCCAAGAGTCATCCAATGCTTCCAACAAGAGGTTTGCCAATGATAGGGTGCCTAATCAAAGATTCCAAAGTGGTAATAAAGGGGTGGAAAAGCCTAGATGCCCAAGGTGTGAAATGAATCATACTAGTCTATGTTTGCAAAATTCAAATGTTTGATTTGGTTATGGTGAAGTTAGCCATAAGGTTATTGATTGTCCTCATGCTCAACCCAAAGGTAGAGATGGTCATCCTCAAGGCCAAGGTGCTTATATGAGCCAAAGAGGAAGGGGAGGTAATCAAGGAGGTGCTCCAGGGAAAAATAGATTCTATGCTCTTCAAGGGAAACAAGGAGTTGATGAGGTGCCCAATTTGTTACTTGTATGTTAAATATTTTTTATTTTGATGTGTATACGTTGATAGACTCGGGTGCCACTCATTTTTTCAATACTCCTTTCGTTACTAAAAAGCTTCATGTGTATCTCAAAATATTGTGTGAACATTATGAAGTGTCTACCCCTATTGGCGTGTCCGTTGTTGCTAGAAGAGTGTATAGAGATGATCTCGTGTTCATATTGCATAAAGTCTTGCCTTGTGATTTTGTTGAATTAGATATGGTGGATTTTGATGTCATACTTAGGATGGATTGGTTGCATCCATATTATGCATCTATTGATTGTAGAACCCATAGGGTTAAATTCCATTTCTCTAGTGAGCCCCTTCTTGAGTAGGGAAGTCGTAATGTGGTGGTCAAGGGTAGATTCATTTCTTGACTTAAAGCCCAAAAGTTGATTTCTAAGGGTTGTCTTTATCATCTTGTGAGGGTTAGGATGTTGAGTCCAAAGTCCTTCCTATTGAGTCGGTTTTGGTTGCTAATGAGTTTCTTGATGTCTTTCACGATGAGCTTCCCGGTGTTCCTCCCGAACGGAATATAGATTTTGGTATAGACCTCCTTCCAGATACACAAGCTATTCCGATTCCCCCTTACCGTATGGCCCAAGGGGAGTCGAAGGAGAAATTGAGGGATTTGTTAGAGAAGGGTTTCATAAGGCCTAGTAAATCACCTTGGGTTGCACTGGTGTTTGTGAAGAAGAAGGATAGTTCTCTTAGAATGTGCATTGATTACCGACAACTTAATAGGGTGTCCATAAAGAACAAGAACCCTCTAGCAAGGATTGATAACATTTTTGATCAACTTCAAGGGGCTAGTCACTTTTCTTAGATTGATCTTCATTCCGGTTACCACCAAGTGAAGATGAGGGAGTGTGATATTCTCAAAATGGCTTTCTGTACCAGATATCGGCATTTTGAATTTGTGGTTATGTCTTTTGGGTTGACCAATGCTCCGGTTATATTTATGGATCTTATGGATAGGGTCTTCAAACCCTACCTTGACTTGGATGTGGTGGCTTTTATTGATGGGTTCTTGATTTGTTCCTATAGTGAGGAGGAGCATGTGAATCACTTGAGGGTGGTGTTGCAAATTTTGAGGGAGGAAAGGTTGTATGCAAAATATGAGAAATGTGAGTTTTGGTTGAAAGAGGTTTCTTTTATAGGGAATGTAGTGTTGGGTGATGGCATTAACGTGGACTCTAAAAAGAAGGAAGTGATTAGAAATTGGCCTAGACCTTTGACTCCATCGGAAATTAGAAGTTTCTTGGGTTTGGCGGGTTATTACTGGAGGTTTGTGAATGGCTTCTCTGCTATTGCTTCTCCTATGACTAAGTTGACCCAAAAGAAGGAAAAATTCGTATGGATTAATCAATGTGAGAAGAGTTTCTAAACTTTGAAAGATAAGCTTGTCTCTGCTCCTATCTTGGCTCTATCAGAAAGGTTGGAAGGATTTGTTGTATATTGTGATGCCTCAAGAGTTGGGTTGGGGGTGTGTTTTGATGCAAAGTGGTAAGGTGATTGCGAATTCCTCTAGACAACTTAAGGTGCATGAGAATAATTATCCCAACCATGATCTTGAATTAGCGACCGTAGTATTTGCTTTGAAAATTTAGTGTCACTACTTGTATGGGGTTCATATTGATGTGTTTTCCGACCAAAAGATTTTTCAATATGTGTTCACCCAAAATGATCTTAACTTGAGACAAAGAAGGTAGTTAGAGCTCCTTAAAGATTATGATATGAATGTGCATTATCACCACGACAAAGCTAATGTTGTGGCCAATGCTCTAAGTAGGGTGTCTACGGGTAGTCTAGCTCATGTTGATGATGGTGACAAGGAGGTGGCTAGAGAGGTTCACCGATTGGCTAGATTGGGGGTTAGGCTGGATGAAGTTGATAATGGGGGTGTAGTGGTTGTTGATGGTTCAAAATCTTCTTTGATTGAGAAAAGCAAAACAAGATCTTGACCCCGCCTTGCTAGAGTTGAAGGCCTTGGTGAGAGATGATAAAGTGGAGGTTTTTTCCCAAGGGGGAGATGGTGCCCTTAGGTACCAAGGTAGATTGTGTGTGCCAAATGTAGATGATTTGAAAGAATTTATCTTGAAGGAGGCCCATAATTCATCCTATTCCATTCACCCCGATTCTAGAAATATGTATAGAGACTTGAGAGAAGTGTATTGGTGGGGTGTTCTGAAGAGTGACATTGCCAAGTTCATATCCGGATGTCACAATTGCCAACAAGTGAAAGCTGAACATCAAAGGTCGGGTGGCCTAACCCATGATATAGAAATTTCTACTTGGAAGTGGGAAGAGATCAACATGGATTTTGTGGTTAGGTTTCCTAAGACTAGGAAGCATTTTGACTCTATTTGGGTTGTTGTGGATAGAATGACAAAGTCGGCTCACTTCCTACCGATCAAAATTACTTATGGTGCCGAAGATTATGCCATGTTGTACATTCATGAGTTGGTTAGGTTGCATAGGGTGACCTTTTCTATCATTTCAGATCGTGGCGATCAATTTACTTCTCACTTTTGGAGGTCCTTCCAAAGAGGTCTTGGTACCAAGGTTAAGCTTAGCATGGCTTTTCATCCTCAAACGGATGGTCAAGCCGAGAGGACTATCCAAACCCTTGAGGATATGGTTAGAGCTTGTGTTTTCGAGTTTAAGGGTAGTTGGGATGAACATCTTCCACTCATTGAGTTTGCTTACAACAATAGCTACCACTCAAGCGTTGGTATGGCTCCCTTTGATGCTCTTTATGGCAGACATTATAGATGCCCGGTTGGGTGGTTTGAAGTGGGGGAAATGGCTTTGCTAGGTCCGTACTTGGTCATGGAAACCTTGGGAGAAGGTGAGGTTGATTAGGGAGAGATTGAAAACATCCTAAAGTAGACAAAAGTCCTATTTCGATGTGAGGAGAAGAGATCTTGAGTTTAAGGTTGGTGATTGGGTCTATTTGAAGGTCTCACCCATGAAGGGTGTGGTCCGGTTTGATAAGAAAGGGAAGTTAAGACCAAGGTTTGTGGGTCCTTATAAAGTTTTGAGGGGAATAGGCAAGGTTGCATATGAGTTGGAGTTTCCTATGTAGAAGGACAAGGTTCATCCGGTCTTCCATGTGGCCATATTGACAAAGTGTGTGGGTGACCCAAGTGCCATAGCGCCTTTGGATGTTGTGGGTGTTGTAGGAGATAATTTAACTTATGAGGAGGTCCCGATAACAATTTTGGATAGTCAAGTGAAGCGGTTGAGGAACAAAGATGTAGCTTCCATTAAGGTTGTTTGGAGGAATCAACATGTTGAAAGTGCAACATGGGAAGCCAAGGCAGACATGAGAAAGCAATATCCATATCTTTTTCATTCTACTCAAGCCGAAGGTACTAATTCAAGTCCCCTATATGATTCCAAGTCCTAAGTTTCAGCCCTCATATCATGTTGCATGCATTCATGTTTATGGTAACAAGTTTATGGTGATTTTGGCATTTATGTTGAGATTTTTGAAAATGATGTTTAAGTGTAATTGTTGCATTCATGTTGGGCTGAAATCTTCATGATTACTAATTAACATAACCGAAGGTTAGGGTCCAATTTACAAGGAATACAGGGCTTGACTACAAGATTTCACTATCAATCATTTCACGTACTTATAACTAAAACTTCCAATTGGGGGGGGGGAGGGGTATGATTTGGAAACTAAAATGAAATAAACACTATGCTACTACGTGGACAAACACTCAAATTTAGGGACAACTTGCGAATTGTGTTCCCTATGGTTTGTTGACTCGATTACCCTAGACAACATGACTGTGATTAGGAATTCGCATGTAGGACGGCAACTTAGGTTCTTCTAGCCCTCTTGTGAAGGTGAAGGTCGAATTTCACCATGGCGCGTGTTAGGAAACCATGGTGTGCGAACTAAATGTTACCCGTTGTTCCACCCAACCTCCCCTTAGTCAGGTTTGGTTGATTAGACGGAACACATCAATCAAATCCTGTCATTTACTTCCATTTTCCTATTCGTCACTACCTTGGTCAAGATCATGATAGTAGGAGGGGTTTGGTATTGGCCACCACCAAACAACAATCAAAATGAAGGAAAATAAACAATACATGCAAAACCCCAATAATAAAAATGAAATTAATCTAGATCATCTCAAGTCAATTACTCATGGTTCCCACAACCCCAAGTTGTGGGTGCTTAGCTACTCATGGCTAATGCAAAACCAACAAGAATGCAAATAAAATACATAGTTGAGAATTTTACCTACAGAAATGAAGAAGAATACCACCAAAAATTGTAAACCACAAGCTTTGATAGATGGAGAATGAACACAATGTAGGATTTGCAATCCCCAAAAGTGGGATTTCCAATAGAAAATGAGAATCTACACTAAAAACCCTAAAATATTCTAGAGAGAATATTCAATGTATCCAATTTCAAATCTCCTGTAAAATAAACCCTAACATAAAGTATTTATAGCATTTACAAACTTAACCCAAAAATTTACACATAAAAGACAACTGGCAGCAAGTACGACTCACAGGTACGACTCGTAGGGCAAACCTACGAGTCGTACTCGAGGTCTCATATCAGGCACTTGGCATTTTGGACTAGACTGTTACGACCCACTGGTACAAGTTGTTGCTTGGTTTACAACTCGTTTACTCCTCTCGTAGTCTTAGCCTTCAGTTTTTGGTTCAAAATTTTGGCTCTCTATTTCTTGCTACGAGTCTACCTATACGAGTCGTAGAGAGATTACGACTCATAGAGTAGCCTCGTAGGGCTGACCTCCACTTAGTAGATCTCTGATTTTTTCTCTCCGTTTGTTGCTACAAGATCACCCTATGACTCGTCGCTTGGGCTACGACTCGTAGGTGAGCTCGTATGTCCTGCACTTCAGCAAAATTTGCAATTTTCTCTCAAAATCATGCCAACCTACCTTTTCTGCAATAACAACGCAAAAACACATAACAACCATAAATAGTCTCATTAAGAATTCATTAAATCCCTTGTTTTAAGCATCAAATATGTTGTATTTTGACAGCACGTAAACACCCTCAACTTAGAAATGTTGTTTGTCCTCAAGTGATGACTCAATCTACGCAGACAATGAGAAACACATAGTAGTTATACTAATGCATATGCATCATTCACTCTAATTTAGGCACCCAACTTTCATTTTCAAAACATGATTGTCAAGCTACTAAGCAAACAAATATACAAGGATGTTTCTGGCAACCCAACTATGAAACGCTAAGGAGCATCGACCGTCCGCAATCACCGTGTCAGTCATATTCTAATTAAGTAGTGAAAATTCCCTCACAGAAAAGAAGTCCCTCTTACTCAATCAAAAAGAATTTAGAATTTTGGGATTGTGGAAGCATTCACACTCTCACAAATAAAATTCATGCAAAATAACTAACACCATAGACTTGCCTCTATACTTGACTTCCAGACTGGTTGCATAGTGATCACTTTAGGACTTAATGGCTTGTGACATAGTCTCATGGAGCTTTGGTATGGCATTTTAGGCAAGTAGTGACCACAAGCTATCCTTGAACCATGTTTACTCACATTTTCACCTTCTTGACCCAACCAATTTCACCAAATCCATCCTTATTCTCCTATTTTAAGCTTTGTCCGGGTGCTTCCATTCTTTTTTTCAGCTATGCCTTATTTTTGAACATCATTTTTGCAACTCTCTTCAATCCAAGACACTTTTCTTTTCTTTTTCTTCATCCTGTTCATGACTTCTCATTTCTTTCTTTATTTCCCAACTAACCACCTCAATTTCATTACTTTACCACAACAAAGGCCACCCTCAACTTAGCCTTTTAGCCTGAGGTGAAATACACAATATCTATTCCCCAAACCAGGGCCACCACTTGTAGCCACCCACAATTTAGGCTATTGGCCTCAATCAAGTTCACATTTTCAAGGATAGACCAGGGCCAGTATCAAGGTATTTCATAAAACAAGGCTAAGCTAGTTAGGTGTCAAGAAAGAATGAGTGCAGAAGAGGCTCAAACATTTGGAACAAGGGGTTAACTAATACATGTGGTAGATCTTTTAGGCAAAAATGGGCTCACTAGAAGAACAAAGGCCTAAGATCCCTTCCAAATCAACCACATCACCAAACCAATCTTAGAGTAATAAAGCAAGTTTTGAGTCCATACATGATACATGAATGCGGCAAAAATAAGCTCACAACACACATGGCATTGCACACACAATCAAGTATACACCTATAGGTCATGCTTCAAGCCTCAACTTTACCTTTTCCTTATAAGAACAAACATCACCTAAAAATCATACGTATGATTGCAAAAATAACCAACAATATTAAAAAATGTTTAGGGTTCCGAACTTTCAATTATTCAAAGAGCATTTAAAAACTATATCTATATGCCAAAAGACAATAACTACTATATGTCTACAAATTATTTACAATACCTAAACATGCCGGTTCAATACAAATTAAATATCCACAAGGAAAAAGAAACACTGCAAGAAACCTTGGGATCAAAAATAGGGGAAGTTATGGACTTGAGGTTACTGAGACTTCATCGTTATCCATAATTTCCCATACCAAACCAAAATTGAATACTATCTTCAAAGTAGAATCATCAAGAAGAGAAACAAGGGGCATACCTTGGGTTGTCTCCCAGGAAAATCCTGATTTATTTTGGCGGCGCGAAAAAATACGTTTGTTTTGTACTCATGCTTCGTCAAGGTCCCACTCTTCCACTATCTTAACTTCCTCTATATCACCTATGTATAGTTTGACCCTCTGTCCCTTGACCTTGAAGATTTTACCATCCCTGCTTTATAACTCAATGGCTCCATGACTAAAAATGCGTGATACCCTGAAGGGTCCCATCCACTTGGATCTGAGTTTCCCAGGATACCACTTTAACATAGAGTTGTAGAGCAACACCATGTCTGCTGGAACAAATTTGCCATTCTCAATTCTTCGATCATGCTGAACTTTTATTCTTTGCTTATACAAGGCAGAGCTCTCATATGCTCGTAGCTTAAACTCATCATGTTCATCAACTTGCATTAGCCTGGAGGTTCCTGCTCTATTCCAATCCAAATTTAGCTTTCTCAATGCCTATAGTGCTTTGTGCTCAAGTTCAACCAGCAGGTGATAAGACTTCGCAAATACCAATTGATATGGAGACATTCCAATTGGTGTTTTGAAGGCTGTGTGGTAGGCCCACAAGGCATCATCAAACTTCTTCAACCAATCAGAACGATTCACATTCACAGTCTTTGACAAGATTTTCTTTATTTCTCTAATTGACACTTCAACTAGCCCGTTTGCTTGGGGATGGTAAGGGGTTGCCACTCAGTGCCGCACACCATGCTTCTCAAGGAGAGCTTTGAATAGTCGGTTGCAAAAGTGAGAACCCCTATCACTGATGATTGCTCAAGGTGTGCCAAACCTGGAGAAAATGTCTCTTCGGAGAAAATCGGTAACATTCTTGCCCTCATTGTTTGGTAAGGCTATGGCATTTACTCATTTAGAGACATAATCAACCGCAACTAGTATATACGTATTCCCATGAGAGCTAATGAAGGGCCCCATGAAATCAATACCCCAAATATAAAACAACTTGATCACCAAAATTGGATTAAGAGGGACTTCTTTCCTACTCGAGACTCCACCCTCTATTTGGCACCTGTCACAAGCCCTGACATAATCATGAGCATCCTGGTGTAAATATGGCCAATAATAGCCACACTATAGTACCTTATAAGTAGTTCAATCTCCATTGGGATGGCCACCCACCAATGATGAGTGGCATGCTTCAAGAATGCTCATCATTTCCACCTTTGGAACACATCTATGGATGATCCCATCAGTGTAAATACGGAACAGATATGGCTCATCCCAAAAGAATTTCTTCACATCATGCATGAACTTGCGAGTTGATGGGTATTCAAGTCAGGCAGCACTATATCACTCACCAAATAGTTGGCATAATCTGCGAACCACGATATAAGATCATGTGAAGCCACCAACACTGTTTCATCGGGGAAGGAGTCATTAATATCAAGTCCATCATCAAATTTCACCATAGCTTCATCTTCTAATCTTGAAAGATGGTCTGCTACTTGATGTTTTGAGCCTTTTCTTTCAATCACATCAAAGTTGAATTCTTGCAAGAGGAGCACCCATTTATCTGTATCGATTTTGCATCCTTTTTCACCATCAGATATTTGAGTGCTG
>JAPFFP010113517.1:0-18389 GCA_026153255.1 Solanum medicagineum | reverse complement strand
AAATACCATAGCCACTAACTCAATATCATATGTTGGGTAGTTCTTCTCTTGCACCTTCATTGCCTTGAAACATAGGCAATCACCTTCCCATGCTCCATTAGTACACAACCCATATTAATCCATGAGGCATCACAATAAACAACAAACTTATCAGTACTTTCCAACAAGGTCAGGATTGGAGCTGAAGTCAACCGATCCTTTAAAGTTTGGAAGCTTTTCTCATACTCATATGTCCACATAAACTTTACTTTTTTCGACAACCTTATCAATGGAGATGAAATGGAGTAGAACCCTTCAATAAATCTCATAATACCTGGATAGACCTAAGAAACTCCTTATATTTGAAAGAGTCAATGATTTAGGATAATTTCTCGCCACTTTCATCTTCTTAGGATCAACTTTTATTCCATCACCCAAAACCACATGCCCAAGGAATACAATTTCTTTCAATCAAAAATCAAATTTGTTAAATTTGCCAATTAACTTCTCATTCCTCAAAGTTTGCAACATCACCTCAAATGCCTCTTGTGCATTTCTTCACTTCGAGAATGGATCAAAATATCATCAATGAATACCACAAAAAACATATCAACATAGGATTTGAAGACCCTAGTCTTGAAGTCCATAAATATCGTCGGTGCATTGGCTAGGCCAAACGACATCACCATAAGCTCAAAATCCCCATACCTTGTCTGGAAAGCCATTTTGGGTATGTCACATTCCCTCACCCTTATTTGATGATATTCGAACCGAAGGTCAATCTTGGAGAAATTTCTAGCCTTATGCAATTACTCAAATAAGTAATCTATTCTTGGAACTAGATACTTATTCTTGGTGGTAAGCTTGTTGAGTTATTGGTTGTCTATGCACATCTGGAGCAACCTATCTTTCTTCTTTACAAACAACACTAGGGCACCCTATGGAGATATACTTGGCCTAATGAAAACCTTCTCCAACAAATCCCTAAATTTCTCCTTTAGTTCCTTTAACTCCACTAGGGCCATTCTGTAAGAAGAGATTGGGATAGATTGAGTATTGAGCAAGACATGTATACCGATGACTATTTTCCTTTTAGGAGGAACATTGGGCAACTCTTCTAAAAACACATTGGGAAACTTATTGACTACAAGGACCAACTCAAGAGATGAAATTTTGGAAGTGACATCTATAACCCTCACTAGCCCCTTGGAAATTATTTTACGGGCTTTCATATAGAAGAAATTCAACCTCTATAAACCGAATGACTACCCTTCCATTCAAGAATGGGCTCATTTTCCGATTGGAATTTGACTCTACGAGTCTGATAATCTAAAGAAGCATAGGAGGCTTGTAACTAATCCATCCCAAGTATGATATCAAAATCGACCATAGAGAGCTCTACTAAATCACAAGGGATAACTTTGTGCAAAATAGACACGGGACAACCCCTATAGACTCTTTTTGCAACCACCGACTTAGGTACGGGAGTACAAACTTCACAAGGCTCAATTAAGACTCTGAGGCACACATTCAATCTATTTGCAAGGGATGGGGTTACAAAAGATAAATTGTCTCATGGATCTAATAATGCATTTACATTAATGATAAACTCAACATATTGGTAATAATGTCTAGGGTCATTTCTACTTCTTGGCGGGCATGCAAGGCATAAAATCAATTGACCCTTTAAGCACCTTAAGCTTGTCCACATTGATGTTGGGGCCTAGAACCATCACTCCTACACCCTCTAGCACCGTGACCGGGCTTGCCACATTTGAAACATGCATTGGAGCCAACTAGCCATTCCCTTTTGTAGGGCGTCCCACACTAGGAACCACTCGGGGAGGCTTGAGTACCTGGACCTCCTTGTGTCTAGGGGTTGGACCCTTTGTCTATGTTGAACCTAGGAGGGGCATCGGTTGACCCTTGGCCTATTTCCTTTTGTCCAGTTTTATACTTGTCATAGCCACCAACGCTTTTGTGGGAGAATCTACTACTTTTAACTCGAGCCTTCTTGTACTCCCTAACATGCTCTCTCAATTTCTCCTCCTCAATTTATTCTGTTTAAGTCATAAGATGGGATATGTCCATCTCTTTCACAAGAATGGCAGTCTTGCACTCTTTGGACACTAATTTTGACTTTCCAAAAATGAACTTGCTCATTCTGGCCCTTGGGTCAACCACCATGAATGGTGCATATTTGGAGAGTTTGGTGAACTTGGGTCATACTCATGTGGCGTTGGTTCAAGTTGATGAACTCTTGTACCTTAGCCTCCCTTAGCTCCAATGGAAAGAATCTATCTAAGAAAGCACCTTTGCACTCTTCCCATTCAATGTAGCCCACTCAATAACCTCTCTCCTCTACCCATTGATCATACCAAACCACACCCTTGAGTTGGTAGGTCATAAGTTCAGTCTTCTCCTCCAATGGCCCCCTCGTAATAGCCACAATTCTATAAGCTTCATCGATAAACTCCGTTGGGTCCTTATCAACCTTGGAACCATGATATTTAGGTAGGTTCATTCTTATAAAATCCTGGACCCTAGCTGCTAGTGTAGGTGCTTGGGGAGGAAGAGCAACCTTTTAGTTGGCGTGGTTGGCCAAGACTTAAGCTAACATAGCAAGGATTGCTCAGAACTCTGCATGTGTGACTCCCTCCTCTTGTGGCATAGGAGGGGCTTGATCTTTTTTCACTTCCCTATATGGAGGAGCTTTCTTGACATTCATAGTCAGTCAACTTGAAATCAAGAAATTCATTTAATTTATAATAGGTTAATTCAATCAAGTTGAAATGAATAAATATATTTAATTCATAATAGGTTCATAATCAATCAACGTGAAACAAAGTTTGATCATAAACTAGGGTGATTTGTTTACTTAATTTAATTTAACTTCATGAAATAAAGAATATTTCATAAGATCCAGTGATAATTCATCAAAATCCCTAACTCATGCATCTAAATTTCATTGAAAAAGTAGGGAATTTCTTGGGATTCAGGGATGAAAGGAGTCCATGAATGAATACCCACATACATTAGGTTGAATTCTTACTATAAACATGGAATTGAATGCTTTAATCCTTGAAACCCTAGCTTGATAAAGAAGGAGACTTTGAAAGAATTTTGTGTTGTGAGTAAATAATTTGGGAATGGGTGTATTAGGTAGTATAAAATGGTCATAGGTATTTATAACATCAAAATGACAGAGTTTAATAATTAGAAGGGTAGGAAATATCAAAAATACCGTTCATTAAAACTTATTGGGCCGTCTCACAAGGGTCATCTACGATCTATAGTATCTTCTTTGGGATGTAGATTCCCATTCCTAGATGTTTGCTTGAAGTTCTATGTTTCTAACTTATTTCTACTTGTACCATTCTATGAGTTGTCAAACCTTCTATGGATCGTTCATTGGTTCATTGAAAAAGTACTGCAATAGCGTAATCTATCCTCAAACAACGAACCAAGACCATTAGCAATAAACCATTATACAGCCCATAAACTCCTTCTCATAGCCTATACAAAATTTTCTCAAGTCAAGTTAGCTTTTATGATCAAGGTTTATGGGTCACAGAAGCTTTTATTGCTCATCCTATCCACTTATAATACAAGTACAGAGACTTAATTTTTCCTAAAACATCACGTACCATTTAAGACTCCTTTTCATAGATCGTAAGTTTGACTTATTTTGTGATCAACTTTTCCTAAATTTTTTCGAAGTCGAACTACCCTATACAACTGCTTTCCTATGACCTAGAGTTCTATTTCCGAGCTATAGATGACCCTTATAGACCCTGAACCAAAAATTATTTTCTTCCAAATTTTTTCTTATTCCTACTTACTAACTTTTGGAGTATTAAAATATCTCATTCCTTGGGAATATTCATCCTCAAATGGAATAAAAGCTAGCATGAGTAGAGTAGAATGAATATCTAACAACCCAATAGGAATGCAATATTGCAACTTAAATTTCAAAATCATGGAAAATTTATAAAATATAGCTTACAATTAGTTTCATCAGCATGCTTGCATATGAAATTTACATGGAAAAGCATAAATATAGGAATTTGTAAGAGAGGATCATGAAGAGTTAAGTACGTTGGCCTAAAATGAATGGGAACAGGTAAGGATAATGCTTCATCATATCCACTTTGGCTTCCCAAAAAACACCTTCAACTTCTTAGTTTGTCCATAGCACCTTGACGGATGTCACTTTCTTATTTCCAAAATATACGAACCTCTAGTCTAATATATCAATCACAACCTCTCATAAGTCAAACTTTCTTTAGGATCCACACTATCTAAAGGCACAATAGTGCTAGTATTATCAACACATTTCCTCAACAAAAAGACATAGAACACCTGATGCACCAACGCCATCTTCGAAAGCAAATCTAGACCATAGGCTACTTCACAAATATGCCTTAAAATCTAACGTCGACCCATATGTCTAGGCCTATGCTTCACTTTCTTGCCAAAGTGCACGAAACCCTTCATAGATGAGAGTTTCATGTACCACTAATCATTAATATTAAAGTCAAGCTCACTCCTCCTTGTATCTAAATAGGACCATTATTGACTTTAGGTACATTCTAACTTTTCCTGAATAAGTCTAATCTTTTCCATAGCCCCAAACACCTACTTAAGTCCTATCAAAGCTATTTTACCATTAAAAATTACCCATTGGGGGACTTACATTTCCTACCCTATAAAGCCTCGAGTCATTTTAATGGTAGAATGATAACTATTATTGTAAGTAGATTAATTAATGGTAGGTGATCATCCCAATTTCCTTTGACATCAGCTAACCATTCCCTCAACACATCTTCAAAAGTTTGAATTGTTCTCTTTGAATAACCTTCGGTTTATGGGTGGAAAGCATTGCATAGGTTAACCTTCGTAACAAGACCTTCTAGAGAAGACTTCCAAAAATGTAAGGTGAATTAAGTGTCATGATCCGAATTACTTGAAAAGGAACATCATGAAACTTCACCAATCCCAAAATATACATCATTGCATAATCTTCGATGGAATAAGAAGTCTTAAATGGTAGAAAATGTGCTAATTTTGTCAGTCTATCCACTACAAAAATTGAATCATGTTGCCTATGAGTATGAGGCAATCTTGTTTTGAAATCCATATTCACATCCTCTCACTTTGAAGTAAGAATCTGGTTATTTGGGCTAAACCTCCCAATCTTTGGTGCTCTACTTTGATTTATTGACAATTTAGACATGCTGCCACAAACCGGCCTCCCTCAAATCTGTATGCATTTTGTTGGATCCAAGTCAATAGAATATTAGGAACTTGTCACGCCCCAAAATCAGATTGCAACTAAAGAAAATAAAGTAAAGCAGAAACAGTCACAACATTTAAAACAAATCCCAAAACCTGGAGTCATGAGTGCAATTGCATCTAAAGTAGTACGAACGAGTAAACACAACTGTCTCAAATGAAAATACAATGATGTCTTATAATGTCTAGTACAAAGTCTAAAAAGGAAACAACAATAAAGGAAATCTCAAAAATCCAAGACGGCTTGAAGTCTGAGCTTCACCCTAAGATATAGACTGATGGAGAAAAGCTGTGCTAGAGTGAATCAACTACCCTATATGGGTCCATGTGCTTAATCTGCAGACGGACAAATAAAATAGGGGTGAGTACACCAAAATTTACCCAGTAGGTTTAACTAACTGGATAAGTGCCATCGAATAAGTATGCGATAACAAAGAATACTACCAAGTGCAAAGAAAAAGCTAGTAAATAATATAAAAATGTATACTAATACAATAGAATAACAGTGACAATCAATGGTGCAGTACACATGTAGTGGATGAATGTGATGCATGAGGTGGAATCACAACATTCTTTTGTGTTAATGTATACATCAACATGAACCCCATACATGAACCCCATACAAGTAATGATGCCAAATTTTCAAAGCAAACACCAGGGCCGCCAATTCAATATCATGGGTGGGATAATTCTTCTCATGTACTTTAGGTTATCTAGAGGCATATGCTATCACCTTACCATTTTGTATCAACACACACCCCAAACCAATTCTAGAAGAATCACAATAAACCAAAAACCCTTCTAACCCTTCAGATAAGGCTAAAATAGGAGCGAAGAAAAGCTTATCCTTCAAGGTTTAAAAACTCGTTTCACACTCATCGGTCCAAACAAACTTTGCCTTCTTTTGGGTCAACTTAGTCATAGACCCGCCAAACCCAAGAAACTCCTAATGTACAATGGATTCAAAGGTCTAGGCCAATTTCTAATCACCTCTGTCTTCTTAGGATCTACCTTAATGCCATCACCCAACACCACATGCCCTAGAAAATCAACCTCTTTCAACCAAAACTCACGTTTTTCATATTTAGCATACAACCTCTCCTCCTTCAAAGTTTGCAACACCACCCTCAAATGATTCACATGCTCCTCCTCACTATGGGAATAAATCAAGATATCATCAATAAAAACTACCAAAAATAAGTCAAGGAACAGTTTAAAGACCTTATTCATAAGATCCAAAAATATAGTCGGCGCGTTAGTCAACCTAAAAGACATAACCATAAATTTGAAGTGCCCATACCTAGCCCGAAAAGCCGTCTTAGGAACATCACACACTCCCTCACTTTCACTTGGTGGTAACCGGAACGAAGATCAATCTTAGAAAAGTGACTAGCCCCTTGAAGTTGATCAAAAAGGTCATCAATCCTTGGTACAGGATACTGTCAATGTACATTCTAAAAGAACCATCCTTCTTCTTCACAAACAACACAGGTGCACCCTAAGGTGACTTACTAGGCATTGTAAAACCCTTTTCCAACAAATCCCTTAAATGGTCCTTCAACTCCACCAAGCCCATATGGTAAGGGGGAATAGAAATGACTTGAATATCAGTAAGGAGGTCTATGGCAAAGTCTTTTTTCTTTCGGGAGGAACACTAGGAAGCTCATTGGAAAAGACATCAAGAAACTCATTAACCACCAGAACCTACTCAATATGAAGGACTTTGTACTTCACATCCCTAACCCTTACAAGATGATAGAGACAACCCTTAGAAATCAACTTTTGGGCTTTAAGGCAAGAAATAAATCTACCTTTGACCACCATATCATGACTTTCCCACTCCAGGACGTGCTCATTAGGGAATTGGAATTCAATTCTACGGGTTCTATAATCAATAGAAGCATAATATGCATGCAACCAATCCACATGAAGTATGACATCAAAATCCATTATATTTAGTTCAACAAAATCACAAGGCAAGACTTTATGCAATATGAACACGAGATAATTCCTATAGACTCTTCTAGCAACAATGGACTCACTAATGGGGGTTGACATTTCATAAGGTTCACACAAGAATCAATACTAATATAAAGCTTTTTGGCAAAAAAGGAGTAATAAAAGAAAGAGTGGAACCTGGGTCTATCAATGCATACACATCAAAATCAAAAACCTTTCTCATACCGATAACAACATCGGGCACCTCATCAACTCCTTGTCTCCCTTGAATCGCGTAGAATCTATTTTTCCTTGGAGCACCTCCTTGATGACCTCCCCTTCCTCTTTGGCCCGCATTAGCACCTTGGCCTTGAGGATGTCCATCTCTACCTTTGGGTTGAGCATGAGGAAAATCAATAACCTTGTGGCCAACTTCACCAACCAAAGCAAGCATTTGAATTTCTCAAACACGAACCACTATGATTCTTTTCACACCTTGGGCATCTAGGCTTTGTCACCCTTTCATTAGCACCTTGGAATCTTTGATTAGGCACCTTATCATTGGCAAACCGCTTGTTGGAAGCATTGGATGGCCCTTGGCCTTAGAACATGTGGCTTTTAGGAAATCGTCCACCCTTAGAACCTTGGAGCCCACCTTAGACTCGCTAACCCTTCTCTTTCTAAGCTTCTCTCCCTCTACTCATGTGGCAAGTCATAAGCTAAGACTCATCCATGTCCCCTACTAGCATGGCAGTACGACCTCCTCATTAACCATGTAAGACACACCCGACACAAATTTGTTCATTCTCGATCTAGGCTCGGCAACCAATTATGGAACATACTTGGAGAGTTGGTTGATCTTGAGGGCATACTCCCTCACACTCATGGAACCTTACTTAAGGTTCATAAACTCCATCATCTTAGCCTTCCTTAGCTCGATAGGAAAGAACTAATTGAGAAATGCCGCTTTGAACTCTTTCTAAAGGATAGCATCATCATTCCCCTTCTCCATCTTCCATTGAGTGAACCAAATTTGAGCCACCCCTTTCAGTTGGTAGGTTGCCAACTCCATTTTTTCCTCCGAATTAACCCCTATAATGGACAACACCTCATCTATGAATTCTTGGGGATCCTCATCCACCTTGGACCCATGGAACTCCGGTGGATTCATTCTCTTAAAATCCCTCACCCTTGAGGCCGGAGTAGGAGCATGAGGGGCTTGGGCCCCTTGATTGATTTGGTTGGTCATAGCATGATCCAACATTGCAATAGCATCTCAGAATTCATCTTGGCCTACCCTTACTTCTTGGGGAGCTTGAGGAGCGGGAGGAGTCAATTGGTCCTCAAGTGAACGGGCTCTTCTTCCTCTTGGAATCGGCATGATCTAGAATAGCAAAGAACATTCGTTAGGGGAAATGGCTTACCTTAACTCCTATAGAACGAAATAGATCATGAAGAAGGGAAACATTTCCTAAAAAGACTCATATCCTCTTACTCATAGTTGTGGAACGCTTCACAATCATGAATAAGACTCTAATCAACGCAGTGTGTTTGATTCTGAGGACCATTAACAACCTAGTGCTCTGATACAAAGTTTGTCACGGCCCAAACCTAGGTCCTAGACGTTACACGGCAAAAGGGAACCTGAAGGGACCCTAACAAGCCTCTTAGCATATTAATGATACATCCTTGGTCGCGGAAGCAAAGTAAACAACAACAAGAGATACATCAAATGGGAAGCGGGACTAAGGAAAAATCTTTGAATATAAACATAACATAAGAGTCAAGCTCATAGCACCATCACATCATTATATCCAACATACACCTCTAACTTGGAATGGAGCGGGGGCCAAGACACTTTCTAGGCTTACCCTTAAAATGTGAAATGTTCAACAAAAGGAAGTCTTAAAATAGCAAGAAAAGTAGATATTGTCCTCAAACTTGAGGATTCACCAAAGCTTGTCTTTGAAGTATCTCACTAGCCACGTGAAGGATGATCAAGAGGTGCTCCGGTCCCTACATGGTGATATCATGTAGGCATAAAGTATGTGTTAGTACGTTTGAATGTAGTAAGGATGGAGGATACAATGCAACAAGACATAAGCCAATATAGTTGAAATGCATAGTAATAGGCAATAGATAAGCGAGATCTCAATATGACATACATGGTTAATGCTTGAACTAAAGCATGCTTGTAAATCATTCAACTTGTATAGAACATAATACATGTGTGGGAAGAGACCTTAACCAACATGAGTAAGACCAAGCAAGCTACAACTTAGAATCCCGATGATTACCCCTCATCATTAAAGAGGTGGTCTACTTGTCAAGGTAAACCATACTTTACCTTACGAGAGCCCATCTCATTTCGAAGAAGAAACCCTCCTTATGGGAACCCATCCCATTTTGGGGTGGATTCATGATAAAGTGCACTAAATGGATTCACTAGTATAACAAGGGTAAAGTATAATCCTATGTTGGCACATAGTTTGAGGAAAAGAGTATGGACCCTTGAAGATAGTCCACGCTGACATCCAATCCATCAGTGCTAAGTCTAATCCCACGGAATACTTGAAGTATTCATAACTTTAATAACTTGCAATAAATATGGAATCATGACATGAGTAGCTCTTAAACATACTAGACCTCTAATTATGAGCCTAACTTGAAACATGAGAATAGATCATAATCATAAATGAACCCTTACTTTAACATGAATGGCTCACAAGAGGTAAACATCTGAAAAATTGGGCTCAACTTGATACTTACATAACCATAGATAATTTCATGAATTCATAACATTCTTGAAAGCTCGTAGTCATCATGAAGCCACTTGACTTGTAAAACATGTAAATAACTTGAGTTCTTGACTTGACACATTCCATCGAACACTTGGTGGACACATATGAGTACATGTTCAAATCATGCAAAATTCAAGAGTATGGATCATGAAATAGTGAAATCAATGCATTTTAAAGTCATGTAAATCAGCCCACCAGCATCATGGTAAAACCCCATCATGTGTAACTTGTAAATCATATGAAAACTTCAGAATAGTTCATAGATTTCATAGCTAGAATCATATATAGTCTCAATAGACAAAGATCAATTCGTGGTATAAACTTAAAATAGATTTTCATGCATAATCAACAATATTTGACAAAACCCCAACATATTTCATGCTCATATTTCATAATAACAGATACCCATAAGTAATACAACTTGAAATCATGTAATTTTCATAAAATAGGAAGTTTGGTCTCCATGGGTGAAAGGACTCAATGGATGAATCTCACATACCTTAAACTTGGATTTTCTTGATGTAGACTTGCAGGAGACTTAAAGCTTGAATGGAGTTCTTAAGATCCAAAATGAGCTTGAAATCCTTGGATTTGGATAGGAATTTTGATAAAATGGTTGAGAGGTTTTAGAGAGGGTTTTAAGTGATATGGAGTTGAAAAATGGCTAAGTATGGGATATTTCACGTGTAAATGGGCATGGGACCATGACCCCAATGCCCTTAGGCCGAAACAGAAAAATTAAGGAAAAATTGACACTGCTCCGCGATGGGTCCGCGTGGCGGAGCCATCGCGTACAGCTACTATTTACGAAAAATTTTGTAAAAATCATTTTCGCTATGGGTCTTCTGAAATATGGGTTATACCAATCTTCCACTCAACTTATCTCTCTGATCAAGAATATGATTTCAGATTTTTGATATCACGCATGGATTTTGAGATATATGAAAATTATGATTATGTGCATTCCGAAGTACACTTTGGGGCGTTTCAAGGCACATCCCTAGCCACAGTGGTTATAGCGATACATTGAGGAGTATCATTCTTCATATTTACTAGCATATCATTAGGCAAACGTCAATTTGGATGATGGCTCAAGTTGGCTAAGATATTACTCCATTGAGTTTCCAATTACTTGATAGAAGCTGAATGAGAAGTCACAATTTGATTCAAGGCCAAAAAATTAGACATCATTTCTTCCATCACCTTGTCGGTCCCTTCAACCTTATTGAGGCTCCTAGCAAGCATATCCTCAGTTCAGTAATTCTCCGGATGAGCAATGAGGCCTTTTGGCTTGAACCAATCATGAGCTAGAATATACTTCTCCCCATCAAGTTCATGATCGCGTCACGTAACATTTCTATCCCTCCAATCTTAATCCTTTCAATTACCATTTATTCATTCATCCAACCTTGATTCCTTACTTGCCTTTGAAAGGTTGGTCAAGAACCCACCTTTGGCTTCTCACATACTAAACCTCTTCATTGCAGAATGCTTCAAAAGTTTTACCTTCATTATTCACCATAGCACCTACAGCATTTATATTCTTAGGTTATAGAGGAGGCCCCATAACATGCTTGGTAATAAGGTCTGGCTACATCATCATTCTAGCACTATTCTCATCATGTTTTTGGTCCTTTTGGAGCATTTCTTTGGTCATCACTAGAGAAAAAAAGACGGCTTTATTTTTTCTAGTATGCCATTCTCGATTGGTCTTTTCCATTTGATCCAGCAAAGCTGAAGCCACTGCAAATGAATGCTTTATAATAACACCACCAACAAGTTGGTTGGTTGCCACTTTGTTAGCATTGTTAAGACTTTGATAGTATATTTGCTATAGCATTTTGTCTGGGAGACCATGATCCCGACAATGCAGCAAATTCTTTAGAAATCAGAACCAAGTCTCATGTAAAGGTTCATCATCGTGGCTTCTACAATTCATAATGTTATCACAAACTTGGAGCATGTTGGATACCTGAAATAATCTCTCAAGGAATGCATTAGTCAACTCACTCATCCCAAAAGGTAATAAAATCTCGAGGAAGTTCCACCAACCAATGTGAAGCCTTACCAATAAGGAAAACAAAGGAACACTCACAACCTTATGGCCTCTTGTGTGATGCCACAAAAGGTAAATAACTCACACAAATCTTACAAAATTTCACAAGTGCTCATAAGGGTCTTTATGAGCTAAGCCTCCAAATAAGCATTTTATTTGTAGAAGCTGAAGCATCGAGCTTGTCACACGGAAATTGGATACCACCTAAAGGAGGTTGGCGAATTGTGCCATCCCTCCCTATGTTCATAGTTTGTGGCTCTCCATTTTGATAACCCTCATTCATCAACCTATCCTTGCTTGCAATATCACCTTTCTCACTCATATTTTCACCTAAAATGATAACCAAAAACATAAATAAAAATTAGAAGGAACAACTACAAAGAATAACTTCAAACTAACAATTCAACAAAATAATTAAACGATAATCCCAGCAACAGTGCCATTTTTTGATGCAACAAAAATTATAATGACCCGCATGTTTAAAGTTGAGACTAAGGCTAAAAGTTGAGATTCGGTCAACCACAAGATCTAAGCATGAGTTATTGTTTGGTTCACGGACCATACAAAGGCCTCGTAGATTAGGCCTTGGTAAAATTGAAGTCTGGAAAGGAAACACAAAAAGGATTATGGCTCGTGAAGTGTTTTATGGGTCGTTATGTATAGTCGTAAATGGGGTCCTAGAAATTGGAAATTTTGGTTAAGCACATAAGGGATCTACGAAGATATTTACGCCCCGTGGTGAACTTTATAGACTGTGGAAGGGTTTATAGTTTTCAAGCCTCGTGGGATAGTTTCTGGATCTAACGACACGCAGGATGGGTCGTGCATTTAGTTACGGCTATATCGGGCCTTCGTAGATTGATCCAACTAGTTTTTACGAATAGTATTTCTAATCATTCCTATCCCCTTAAGCCCTGAACAACCTTATCTAGCCCCTGCATGACCCCTCATGCAATTCCAAGCCCCTCTCCCATAAAGTCAAGATCAAATGATTCCAATCGCCTAAGTTCTAGCACGAGGTTGTATATGTGTCTATTTTAAATAATCATATCGTTTAGCACACAATGAATTAGATGTTGAACGACCTGCCAAATAAAAGCTCTTTGAATTATCTTTCCAAAGCCACTAATTTCAGATCATTCAGAGTTTGGACCAAAAGGTTAGAATCATTGTAGTAAAGCACTGTCAAGCTGCCTACACATATGACCCACACTACTGGCAGTAGTGTTTTTGACATCATGGATGGCCTTCTCAGAAGGTTCCATCCAGGAATCCCCTTTTATTTTAAGTGGGGATTTTGGGTGATTTCCCCCATATATTTTTCACCATCCTAAGGGAGGTTTTGACCTTTTAACCCTCTCATTCCTACACTAATACACCCAAATCTCTATCAATCAATTTATTGAATCCCCACTACTCAAAAATCGGCTCAAGTATTCTCTCAAGGTTCAAGTAAAGAATCCTTCAAGAATCACCAAGTTCAATCTTGAACTTCATTAAAACTTCCATTTAAGACTTAAAGGTATGTGGGTTTCATCCATGAGTTTCTTTCACCCATGGAAACCCAAATTATTTTCTACTGCAATCTTTAATTTCAAGTATGTAATTCTTCATGGGTTTTCATATTATGATTCCAATTGCTTATGTTATGAACTTTTTGATGTTAGTTCACCTATATTATTATGAAATAATGTTTAATTTCACGGAATGGATGTTATGTCCTGAATTGTTATATTATCGAAGTTAGGGTTTTAAAGATATTTGATGGGTTTTCTAAAATTGGTTTTGAATTGATGGATTCTACAATCTATATGCATAAACTATAAACTAAGTTGTTTTACTTGAAACTCATGAATATTTGAGATTTCTTAACAAGCTAATTTGGGGATATAAAGGTTATGATATGGGTTCCTGAGATTATCTTTTGAAGTGGTGAATCCTACTACTCTAATAAATGGATAACTAGTACTTTATTATTATTGTATATAAATAAAGTCTAAATCATATGAATTTCATGAGTTGGTGTATTGACTCATATATCTTATTAACTTCAAATAATGGATTTGTGAATTGATTTATGGGTTCCTTCAAATATGGGTTGGTTGTCATGGACACATACGAGTATGAATATTTCGTTCAAGTTTCAAGATCTTAAAGCTAGTTTACATGTATTAGTGCATTGCATCATGTCCCATGGCATGACATGCTCTTAGAATGATATTAAAGTCAAGAATGAATAGACAATTGAAATATGAGGTCTCTCACCTAAAAATGATTATGAGATGGTTATAGCTTGTTAGTAGAGGCATAGACAAGATTTAAGAGTTATCCTTATGATGATGATTAATGTTCTAAATGCTTAAGGGATGGGTTAGCAGAATACCTCGCCATATTAGATGACTCTATGATTCATGCTTATGATTATTTCGTGAAACTTTTACTTAGCACTGAGTGGACCTTGGGATGAATGCAAAAGCTTCGTGAAGTGGCCTAAAACCATTAGATAGAATCCCATTGTCCCATAACTATGTGCCACCATAGGTAATAGGAATCACCCACTAGTAGAGGTTGATTTCTAGACCAGCCATTGGTAAAGGCTTGCTCAGTAGTTAGCTTTAGTGGATCCACTTAGGAATCTTAGAAGATCACCTTAGTAAGTGATCTCCCCCTTTCTTTTGGTGTAGGGGAAACATCGAGACTCTCTGGTTTATCTCACATGGTTTATATTGGTTAAAGATTTCTCTCACATATGTTCATGTTCTCCTTATGTTCCCAAGGTGTCCTCTTATGATGATTTATGATGGTTCCTTCATATTGTGTCCAAAGGTGTTTTAAACTTCCTGTGACTCATTGTTTCACAAGTTCAAATGGTATTTCTCCTAAAGGCATATGACCAAGTCTTCAAGTACATAAAATGGTCTCTGTTATGATTACTAATGTTTCTTGCATAATAATACAATCTTTTATGTAAAGTGATGTATTATTCATCCAAGGATATTAATATATTTAATTATTCATAACAACATATGTTTTCTCACTAACATAAGTCTATGTGTCTCATCATGCATCCATGTAAAGGTAGGTTTTCTTTATTTCTCATATGCATCATTTCATGTTCTATGGCAAAAGAAAAATATTTAAATGATCACTCTTATATACGTTCCAAGTTTATATGATTTCCTTATTCACAACTACGTCCATCTATGCATCCTACTAAATTCTTTCTAAAGTTGCCTTTTTATGTTTGAAAGATATTAGCTTGATTATGACTGACTAATGCCCTTGTAAATGTATGATGTTAACATTAGATTCAGCATGAGTCATTTCAATTGTTTCCATTTCATCCATTGCACACCTACATATTAGTATATTCAAAGTACTGACGCATATTTCTAGCCTACATAATTTAACCATGTAGGGACGGCGCTTCTCAATATTCTCCACATGGCTAGTATCAGAGTGTCGCAGTGTAAGTTGGTAAATCCTCTAGTTTAGGAACGACATCCTAGTGTTATTTCTAGTTTGATGTGTTAAGATAATTTGGTTTTTAGTTGTATAATTCCTTTTGCTATGATTGTATTTTGAGGGTGAGCTTGAACATGTCTTATCCCCTACCAAGTTTATGTTAGAGGTATTGTTGGACATATATACTATGGTTGTATCTAGTTCTTTTAATTCATTTTGGTTTAAGCTGGTGGCCCTTAGCCGCGTTTCACCTTACTTTTCTATCTTATCTTTATGTCATTGCCTATGAATACTTAAGATATTTAAGATTCCTTGGGTGAGGTGCCTTCGGGTATCTCATTCATCTCGTGATGACTAGGACCCAAGGTCGGGTCATTAAAAAAATACTCTCCTAACATCAAAAGAGTATGTGGTCGCTATCAATATAAACCCAATTACTATGAGTTGGGGGTTGATCCAATAGGCATTGAAAGTTGTTCAATTCCAAACTTGAAGTAATTAATTGAACCAAGTGATTGTAGTTGTTTAAAAAGTAATTTGAAATCAACTAGAATGTCACTAATTTTGCATTGTAATAGTTTAACTAAAACAGATAAATGAGAGCATCTTAGGGATGTGCATATTGAATGTAATTTCAACACATAGATCTCTAATATTGAGTCCAATGACTCATTTACTTAGGATAGACTAGAAAGCTGGTAACATAACTATAACTAAGTCAATTATGGCTTATCCTTATGAACCAGTTAAGACTTCATACATGATTCACACAAGAGCCAAAGGAACCTACATAAATTTGTAGCTAAACGACCTAAGACCTTAGTTGATTGAACCTTATTAAGGCATTCAATCCCAACATGTGATACCCAAGATTATTGCACAATTCTTCCACTTTGAATAACCACTTTCATGCTAAATTCAAAGATCTAAGAATGAATCTAAGTTTGCAAATATATATTTACAATTATAATTGAAGGAAAATGCAAACCCTAATCAAATTAACACATAAAACTCAAATAAATCAAGGACCCATAGTAAGAAACTGATATTCCTCTATTAAACAGATCCCAACATGAGGGTTTTAGCCACTCATGTTCGTAATAGAAATGAAGTTACCAAAGGGATTATCCATGAAAATGGAATTCAAAATTTCAAGTAAACTTGATGTCAAACCCTCTTCTCCTCTTCGATTTTACACCTCTAGGCTAAGTACAAATTAAACCCTTCTATCCAAGGCAGAAGTATTTTAGGATGAACGTACCCTTTATTTCTCTAGAATGAGTAAGTGCAAGCACCCAAAATTTGAGCGATTACCATTTAAAATGTCCCGACCCTTTTCTTTTATACTTCAAATAAAAATACCTTTAATTTCTCCAGGATTCACTATTCGATGGTCAAAGTCGACTATCGTCGGACATATTCAGTGATATGCAGTGTGAACGAGACCGCTTTTTTGAACCATCATTAAGCCTCTTGGAATTCGTAACATTAGGTGATGAGATTGTTCATCACCAAATCACTTTGGTGATATGCTGAAGTGGACATGCGTCGCCTTCTTGGACCTTAGATTTCCTTTTTCTCCTTGCTAGTTTCTGTAAAATTAGGCGATGACACTATGCATCAGTGAATTTCTTCAGTAATTTGCCGAATTAAACTTTTTGTCATTCTTTTTCACCTTGCACATGGGGTTGGACACTATAATAAAAGGCGTTCAACTGTACCATTTGGCGTATCGCTAATATGTTTGAAGAGGACCGATTTCCATCAATTTTTTTTCGTACTTTTGCTCCTTTTGTCCTACTGTTGTAAGTTTTGTCCCTTCATACATCTTCTTCCTCATTCCTAGCATCAATCAAACATATATTTTGGTTAATATTTGAGGAAAAAGAACACATCAAGGGCAATTTTATGCAATTTGACCTCTATATGAGTCCAACATGCGAACTCATCACCAACCCATGATCTTGAATTGGTGACGGTTGTATTTGCATTGAAAGTTTGGTGTCACAATCTTTATGGGGTACATATAGATATATTTTCCAAGTACAAGAGCTCATAATATGTGTTTAGTCAAAGGAACTTGAACCTTAAGCAAAGAAGGTGGCTAGAATTTCTTAAGGACTACAATATGTGTGTATTGTATCATCCAGACAAGATAAATATTATGGGCAATGTACTTAGTAGAGTGTGGATGGGTAGTACCAGCCATATTGAGAATGAAAAGAAAGAGATGGTTAAAGACGTACATTGATTGGCCGGATTGGGTGTATGGTTGACTGATTCATATTTGGGTGGTATGCTTGGGCAAATTGGGGCAGAGTCATCACTAGTAGAGATGGTGAAGGCAACACAAGACATGGATCGAGCTTTGCTGGAGTTAAAGAATTTAGTGGTGGACAAGAAGGTGGAGGTTTTCTTCCAAGAGGGAGATGGGGTACTTCATTACCAAGGTCGATTATGCATCCCAAATAATGTTGGTCTTAGGAAAATGATATTGGGTAAAGCCTGTAACTCCCAATATTCTTTTCACCCCAAATCCTCCAAAATATATAAAGATTTCAGGGAAGTGTATTGGTGTAATGGCATAAAGAAAGATATAGAAAAACTTTGTAGCGGAATGTCCAAATCACCAACAAGTAAAGGCTGAACATCAAAGACCAAGAGGTTTACCCCAAGATATTGATATTCTGTAACAACCCCGAAATTTTATCCACATGAGTTGGAATAATCATTAAAAAAAAAACGTATATTGTTTATAATATTAAAAAAAAAAAGAAGAAGAAAGAAAAGCTGCTAGTGCTATAATTAGGCCATGTTTTCTTTAATATTATTTTATAGTGTGATTTAGTATATTT
>JAPFFP010113506.1:0-18390 GCA_026153255.1 Solanum medicagineum | reverse complement strand
AACTATAATAAAAATTAAATAAAAAATATTTTCTTATTATAATTAAATTCATACATGGAGAATATTTTCCTAACTAAAATAAACTTATTCAAAAGGAAAATAGTCAAAAAAATTTCAAATAATAGGAAAAAAATCTTTTGCAGAAAATGTCTCATAAAAATAGGGAAAAAAAGTTTCAAAAACATGTCTAAAAATACTAAAAAAAGGGGTCCAAAAACTTCCTTTAAAAACAATTGATTAGCTTAAAAATAATTCAATTTCCATTTAAGTTCAAAATTCTAGACTTTAGGAGTAGAATTTGTGTGAAATTAAAGACAATTTAATTTTCTTGTAGAATTATTAACTTAAATATATGGAGAATGTTTTGTAACTAAAATAGACTTAGCCAAAAGAAAAATTGTCAAAAAAATTTCAAATAATAGGCAAAAAAATCTTTGAAAAATGTCCCATAAAAATAGGGAAAAACTTTCAAAAAAAAAAGGGTTCAAAAATACTAAAAAGAAGGTCCAAAAACTTCCTTTGAAAAAATTGATTAGCTTAAAAACCCTTCATTAAAATACTATGATTCAGATAAAATTGTCTTTTCACCAATTTTCTTTAAATTATAATTCAATTATATTTATATATTTATAATATTAACTTCTAAAATATATGGAAAGAAATGATAAAAATAAGGACTTCTAACCGTGGAAAGACCCCTAAATTTTCCAGTCACTAAAGAAAATCCTAATTTAACATGAGTTCTAATTAGTGATAGAATCTATATATACAAGACCTTTATAAATAAATAAATAAAAAGTTAAATAGGATTATATTGTTATTTAAATATAGTATTTTTCTTTTGAATTTTTTACCTCTATACATCTCGCGTTGTTTTTTTTCATGTTGTTATATTTTGTCTTTATCCATATATCTAGATTATTTATTTCTAATAACGTAATTTTAATTTTATGAAAAAAATAGAAAAAAGAGTTGACAGTGACAATTGATCATTTGTCTTGATGGTAAGTAATGCATTTATTTTTTACATCAAATTTAGATTAATGGTATTTATTATTGAAATATCTACCTTATTAAAAGTAATTATTTAATTTTTAAATAATTATACGTATTTGAATTTTCTCTGAACAAATTAATTTTATGTTTCTAACTCAAAGATCATAAAAGAGTATCACACAAATAAGGGAGACAATTGTTCGAGGTACCAATCATGCTTGGAGAGAGCAAGCAACATTCAGTATTAATTTATTATTTTTAATAAAAACAAACCTTCTAATAGAACCCCATAATTCTTTGGAAAAAATTTAATCCTAATATTAGACTTTTAGAAATAATAATACTTAAATATATTTTAATGTATCATTTTTTTATATTTTGCATTATTCATCATAAATTTGTATTGTTAGAATAGAAATACACTAAGAATATATTGAAATAGTCTAACAATTTGTCTATATTAAGAAAAAAACTATAGATTAATAACAATTTAAAATTTATCTTATATTTGTCAATAAGAAATTGTTATTTAAAGAGTTATTGTTTTGTATGCTATAGGGAAAACATGTTAATAAAAAAAAAAAGGTTATTACACAAAAATTAAAGTCAACTTTATCGCATGAGTACTTGCCAAAAGAGAAAAAAATAGATTGAAAATATTTTTATAAAGTTTAATTTTTGAGTCTTATATTGACAAACGTGTCTTTAATAATTTATTCTTTTGTGGGAGGAAAATGTTAAAGTAGAGGTACTATATTTTTATATATATTTTTTTATTAGTAGACGCATGATATACATTCAATACATATTGTTATATCGAAAAATGGCTCTTTTGAAAGAAGAAAATTCGAAAATCAAACATCGATTTAAAACTCGATTAATTTTAATTATAAATCAAATTTTCGAAATTTCGAAAGGAAAACAGAGTCGCCACCTAATTTTAAAGATAACTAGGAAACCAATAAACATTTAAAAAGACCTAACAAATTTTTTTTTTAAAAATCCAAAGAAAAGGTTCGGGTTCATATTTCCATTTCAAGAAGGTTTTAAGCACTTGAAATGGCCGCTAAATGCGGTTATCTGACGATTAAAAACTTTGACTAACTTTTGAAGATTTAATTGATTTTGAAAGAGTTGACTGGTTTTAAAACAGTTAACTACACTTAAAAGGGTTGACTATATATGAAGGAAATTGATAAAAACTTGATTCCTATTTTTTGAAAGAATTTTCATTAAAGTCTAATTCTGTAGAAATAATTCTAATGCTAAAGAAAAATCATTAAGGCAGGAGTTAATATAAATGGTAGACATATTGGGGAGATTAATTAGATTAAAACCAAAACAAATAAAATGTTAGTGTTAGAACAATAAATATCACAAATAAATATAATAATGTAAAATAAAGTAAAGATTGGGCTTGGCCCATGAACCCCTTTTGTTGTTGCTGCTTCCGGACTTTAGATCCATTCCATCATTTGTGTGTTGTTTCCCATTTTGAGTCGACAACGTCCCGAGGTTATTAAATGCGAGGAGACTGACTCGAGAGAACGTTGGGCCTCCAAGGCCCAATGAAATGCAAATGATAGGAGGGAAGCCCATTTAGGGCCCTAACATGATTTCACATGCAAGAAAACAAGTAAAACATGAGAAATATATCTCCAAACGCTTAATCAAGATAATCTTATACCCAGTATTAATAATAGGCGCGAGGAAAAAGCGCAAGTAAGCAGATATTTGACAACGGGTTAGAGAAGAGATAAGGATTCAACTCCAGTAATGCTATGACCACACAATAAACTAAGAACGAAGGCCAAAAGGATGTATAATACATAATAAAGATAAAAATAGGGCAAAACTTATAACAATATAAGGCAACACCACATTGTTTGTCCTAACAGTAGGTCGACCTAGAACAATAAGTGAATTGAATCATATGTGCAGGTCAACCTGAACACAAACAGTAAGCATAAACATATGTCCTTCATTTTCGAACCACTGCTTAATGCGACAAAGGTATACACCGATAAAATCCTTTGACAATCATCATGTATAGGAAAGGAGGGAGAAAAGAGGAGACAGGTAAATGTTGTCATTCAAATCTCAGAAATCAGAACAAATGAGGGGAGACTGAAATGACATAAGCGGGCAATAAAAACTCAGTTCACATGGGACCAAAACAAAACAAACTTAAGATGCTTGTAACTTAAAAGTCTAGATTCGAACCAAAACAAACTTCAGCTATCAATCAGATAAGCATCACTTGCAGCAACATCACAACAACTTCAAGAACTTAAACTGGAGTTCTGTTTAACTTGCAATAAAGGAGACTTTGAAAATGAAATAAATGCATCATGATGAACTAAATAACAAGCCAATGGTTAACAATCATCACTATGATAGCAAAGACTGTCATTTTCGCATTTACAGATCTGAAATGGAGATAAGACAGTCCAGAGAAAGAAACTGCATAGTTATGCCCCTATAGTTAAAACTAAATGAATATTATAACTCCAATGACTCTAGTAAACTGTTGGGGTTATTAGAGCCGGTTGAAACACCATATAATGACACTTGTTGATCAATAAAGAAATGGTTAGTAGCTAAGCTTTAACAAGAAAGAAAACAGAGAATAGAAATAGGCTTGTAATTTTGACATAATAGAAACGTGTATATAGTAGTTTTTACCCAAAAACTCATATTCGCCAAGCAAAATCTAGCAGAAATCAGAATAAATATACTAAATGGCATAGTTGGCAGACTGACAGCACCATGAGGGAACAAAACTATCATCAAATGAACTATAATAAGCTGAAGTCTGGACACTACAGCAAGTATTTGAAAGCAAAATCATTTTTTCACATTAATTTTGATTCTTAACAACTTCGACATAAGCAAAACAATGACAACAACATCCTTAACCGATACATAGTACCATAAATACATATTTCTTGATCTAAACTCATAATTCGAAACTGTTTTTAGCAAAGAAAACTAGGACTCAGATTGAAGAGTTAATTCTCAAATTATAAAGCAGTGAAGATGCATCATTTTAAAGTTTTGAAACCAATTATAACTTAATATGATCAATAACAACTATCCATAGCATAGTTTTGCTTTAACAGAGTATTTATGATCAAAATGAGCTAAATGCAAGCATGAATGACCTCAATATAGCTTCAACATTTACATTGAGGCATAGTATATGAAACTCGAAACGAAAAGTGAGATTGGAGTGTTACCTTTGTGGGGGCAGCGAACTGAGACGACGAGCTTAACAGTGAATTTTGACACCACAACGAAGCTCGTTTCTGATTCTTTGACTCAAAAACTAGATGCTCTGGTTTTAATCTTTGCATCGACGAACCTTTGTGAGGATAGTGACGGCTATGGAATTTTTGGGTTTTCTTGGATTCGACCCCTGCTCTAACGATGAGGAAAAGTCTGAATTTATAGGGAACGACTAGGGTTTGAAATGGGGGAAAACGGATCGGATTTGGTCGACTTTTGAGTCAAAATTTGAATTTCCAATCTTGGAAATCAATGCGCCTCAACTTTTATCCGTCCATTGCGGAATAAAGATTCTAAAGATTGACAAAGAAAGATATGGTTGTTGAGCTAAACGTTAAGGAAAAAAGGGGAGTTGTCGGGTTGTTGCGGCGCCGGGTTTTTTGGGTCGAAGGTCGGGTGTGCATTGGAGAAGAGATGGTGAGGGTGAGTGAAGAAGGAAAGGAGAAGGGGTCCTCTGGTCTGGTTCATTGGTGAAGAAGAAAAAGAAATAGGAATGGGGAGAGGGGTTTCGAAGGAGAGAAGAAGAAGAAGAGAAAGGGTCTGAAGAAGAAGATGAAGGGAAATAAGGGGAATTGGGGGCGCGTGGCCCCCACGCGCCTCATATTAATTATTATTTTTTTCTCAAATTGCTAAAGATTAAAAATTCGATGACTAATTTATGTCGTGGAGGGTAAAAATTGGGTGTCAACAGCTGTCCCTTTCTTTGGGTATGATTGATGAAAGAGACCGTGGACAAAGAAACTTGACTAACTCAATTTTTAGCTGACCACATTTCATCTTCCAAAAAGCTGACTTTGAGAAATTATGGTCAAACCCTAGCTTTGGGTTTCCTACATATCCTAGGTTATATGAGAATTCAGGCCACTTGTGGTTCAAAATGCTTGATTTTACGCATGAATCTGAAAGAATTCAAAAAGCTATCCCAATGTCGAATTATGGAGAGATTAGGATGCTTGGGATTGAGATTTTGCAGTAAATGTTGGAATGCAGCTGAGTTTTCAAAATTGAGCCCGCCTACATATCCTTTGGACCCAGGAATCAGGCTGCTTGTAGTTCGACTCTATCGGCTGAAGAGGAAATCCCTTATTCGGAGATGACCTCTGGTTCAGGATGAGTGACAAACAAAATTGAATTTTGGAAAAAGAGGCTTGCAACCTCTTGATCATAAATGTGGTGCACTTCACATCCATAATTAAGACCTTACAAGGACATAACTTCTGAAATTCTTGGTATATTGTCACTCGGATGGGAAGATTGCCTTTGGTGATAGTTGAGAGTATCCAAAGGCGAAACTGAAAATAAACCAACTGAAATTCCCACATGCCTTCTGACAGGGGTGTGGTTAGATGGTGGTGGTAGTTGCTTCCCAGTTCGTGTCCGAAGGGTTTGACGCCCCCTTTCAGACTATGTCCCAGTTCACTGCTAAGAAAAAGTTTCATGTTGTGCTGCTTCCTATTTGATAACATCCACACCTGTGGTTTGTTTTGAGATTTCATCCTCTCGGATGCTCTCGATATGACTAAAACAAAATGTTAGTAAAATCATAATTTGAACTAGAGATGGCATCTTTTACCATGTTCGATGTTTATTCTTCTCTTTGGCATGATAGGCAATGAAGCAATCATTGTATGGCCTTCTCGGTAACTTGAAAATAGAATAGCCTTTTTCGGCGATGATCGTGTGGTGACCTTCTCATCAATTGGAAATAGAATAGCCTTCTCGGCGCTGGAAATAGAATAGGCACTGGATATGTAATGGCCTAGTCGGCAATTGGAAATAAAATAGCTTTGCTGGCGATGAATATGCAACGACCTTTTCGGCTGTTGGAAATAAAATAATCTAGTTTTGCCTTCTCAGCAACTGAGAAATAGCTCTCTGGAACGAATTGGAAAATAAACTGGTTCTTGAAAAATACACTGGTTCTGGCATAAACTGGAAAATAGAATAGCCTTATCGGCGATGATCAAGCAATGGACTTCTCGGTGACTGGAAATAAAATAGCCTTGGCGACGCTGGATATGTAATAGCTTAGCCAGCGATTGGGAATAAAACAACCTTGTTGGCGACGAACATGCAATGTCCCTGTGGACAGTTGGGAATAAGATAGACCCGTTGGCGATGAATAAGCAACGGCCCTGTCGGCGGTTGGAAAAAAAATACCCTTATCGGGCGATAAATATGCAACGTCTCTATGGACAGTTGGGAATAAGATAGCCTCGTTGGCGATGAATAAGCAACGGCCCCGTCGGCGGTTGGAAAATAAAATAGCCTTATCGAGCGGTAAAATATGCAACGGCTCTCTCGGCAGCTGGAAATAAAATAATCTTGCTGGCGATGAATAAGCGACGACTTTATCAGCAGTTGGAAATAAATATACTTGGTGTGATAACGAATATGCAGCGGACCCATTGGCAATGGATATGCATTGGTCCTCTCGACAAATGTCCTGGCATAAGCTGAAAAATAAACTAGTTCCTGGCATAAACTGGACAATAAACCTGACATAAACTAGAAAATAAACTGGTATCTGGCATAACTGAAAAATAAACTGGCATGACTGGAAAATAAACTGGCATCTGGCATAACTAGAAAATAAACTGGCATCTGGTATAACTGAAAAATAAACTGGCATGACTGGAAAATAAACTGGCATTTGGTATAACTGGACAATAAACCTGGCATAACTGGAAAATAAACTGTCATCTGGCATAACTGAAAAATAAACTGGCATGACTGGAAAATAAACTGGCATCTGGTATAACTGGAAAATAAACTGGCATGACTGGAAAATAAACTGGTATCTGGCATAACTGAAAAATAAATTGGCATGACTAGAAAATAAACTGGCATCTGGCATAACTAAAAATAAACCTGGTCCCTGACACTCTCCGCAATGCATGAGAGGTGATAAATTGTTGGTATATGAGCAAGACAAAACTATTTACGCCTCAGCTATTTTCTTGTAGATGCAAAAATTTTTCGGCGACTCGAGCGAGACGGGACTGTTCGTGTCTCAAATGGGGATTTGGGTGAGGCGAAATTATTCGCGCCTCGGTTATTCTCCTGTAGATAAGATCTGCAAAAAATTTTCCTTTATCCACAAAAAATTTCTTAGTTTTTTTAAAATGAACTAATCTGTGTTGGTTCTTCGATCATCTACTCCTCATCTGGCTCTCAATGAATTGCTTTGATCTCCCATCCCTTGGTAGACATAAGGTAGAAAAATACGATATTCAAATTTGTAACGATGCTTTGTGAAATTTTGAGGGCAACCTCAAAATTTCTGTCCCAGTTTAGACGTCGACAGTTGATTAGAAACACCTTGTGAATTTTTGAGATCTTTCTCAAAAATTCTGTCCCAGTTAAAGTTTTATCTAGACTTCGATTCGTGGTGGACCTTTGCTCAGAATTTTTGAGTTCCTTTCAAAATTCTGTCCCAGTTTCCTTTATGGGGGTATGACCGAGCCGTCATGGCACCTACGTATCCCGTTGAGTCAGGAATCAGGTCAAACATAGTTCCCCTCTTGGAGAAAAAATACAAATCTTGAATAAGAAAATGACCGAGGCCGACATAGGCCGCCTACGTATCTCATTCTTGAGAATTCAGGTCAAACGTAGTTCCAAAAGATACAATCAAATAACAAACATAGCAATGATTACAAGCAATAATGCAAGAGAGTTTGAGATTTCTAAACATAGATGCGGCATTGGCCGGGCCAAGGCTCGATCATAGAGCGGTAGTCTGGAGAACAGCTGGGTTACGATCTATTAAATCCTGGATTTTATGCTGCATAGTTATGCAATCTTCAATGTCATGTCTAACACTGTTAGAGTGGTAGGCACAAGTCTGATCACCCTTGAAGAAACGAGAATTAGCATCCATGGCTCTTGGAGGAGCAGGCTGGATCAATCCTGCAGCTGACAACCTCTCAAATAGCTTTGTTCGGCTTTCAACAAGTGGAGTGAACACCCTAGAGGTCTTGAGTTAGGAGGGTCATGGTTATTTTGTGGGGCTGGAGGCGCTTGAGGATAATTGTGGTGATTACGACGGGGAGGTGTAGGGGTCTGGAATCTTAGATATGGTGGTGTTTGGTAGTTTGACGATGGAGTTTGGGAATTCGGGGTTGGATAACTGGTAGAAGGATTTTGATAAGTTGGTTGTATACGGAAGCAATTTGGTAGTGTAGATTAGTAGCTTGAGATGATATTCGGATATTGTGGAGAATGATTATGGGGAGGAGGATTTTGATAATTTATGGGCGAAGGGTGATATCCTGGTTGAGTAAGAAAGGCGGGGGATGGACTTTGGGTAGGTTGGAAATGGACTTGAGGGGATGTGAATTTTCCAGGGTAGCTGCTAGGGGTTCTCCTTTTGTCTTGTACGCCAGATACGGCTAACACATCTTCTTCCCTTTTCCTCACCATCCCGGACATGTCTATTGAGTTCGATATACGGGTGATCTTGTCCGTTTTAAGTCCATCTTTGATATTCTCCCCAATTTTAACTATGTACGCAAATTTTACTCCGACAAGAAGCATCATTCTTTCATAGAACTCCAGTTCTTGTGAGCGTACGAACACTTCAATAATTTCCTTTTCTGGCACAGGAGGACGCACTCTGGTGGCATTTTTCCTCCATTTGTAGGCATATTCCCGATAACTTTTAGTCGACTTCTGCCTAATCCTCTCTAATGAATAACGGTCTGGTACAATTTTAACATTATAGGCGAAATTTTCAACAAAGTCTTTAGCCATAGCATTCCAACTGGCCCACTGGTTCGTCTCTCGGGAGGTAAACCTTTCTAGGGCCTCCCCGCTTAGGCTTCGGCTGAAAAGCCGCATCAGTAATGCTTCACTTTTTCCAATGCCCACCAACTAGTCATAATACGCCATCAGATGGGCCAGGGGATTCCCACTCCCGTTGAAAGTATCGAACTTCGATATTTTGAACCCTTCTGGCAGGTTCAAATCTGGATGAATGCATAAGCTCTCGTAATCCAGACCCATAGCGTCAGGCGCATAGTGAAATTGCTTCATGGCTTTGGCGATTTCTTCCTTTATATCCAATTTGGCTATCTCTTCCTTGGCCTTCCCTTCTTTCTCCTACTCCTCATAATGGTCGACATCGGCGTGAGGAATTTAAGGATTAGTAAGGATTGGGATATGAAAAGGGATTTTAGGAGGTAGACTTTGTGTAGCAGGCTGGTTGTACTGGTTCCGGGGTTGGCTTTCATGATGTATTATCTGGGGGTGGATATTTGAGATAAGATGCCGGCTTGGGTAATATTTAGGTTCTGGAGAGGGGGTGACGCTTGGTGGAAAAGGTTAGAAGGTCCTGCGCTGAGAAAAGCTTGGGCAGGGGTAATTAGTGGATTCGTCGAGATGGGGATAGGCTGATAAGGAGAAGGAAAATGAAGTGAGGGTGTCCCGTCGTCTGGAACGGGAACATTAGCAGTGATGGCCATATTCGCTAACTCCTGAGTCTTTTTCATTTCCTTTTTCATATCAACCATCTGTTGCATCAGTTGTGCAATCTGCTGTGTGATTAGGGGGTCTGTTATGGTAATCTTGGTCAGGCTCACATCATCATTGCGGTCTGTCATTTTCTTTCTGCTGGTTCGTAGTCAGGGGAAGATCTTTACGGGCTCTGGATCTTGTGAAGTAGGGATGATCGGCTTTTATCAACACAGATCAATTCTAAACTACTTGTAAGAAGAATTACTCAAAAGCAAACAAGTCAGTTTCTTTAAATTAGTAAGTAATAGAAGGTAACACACATATCAATAAGCACAAAGTTGTTGCTTTATCCGAGAGTAAACTAGCCCACGTATACATGAGCTATGGTAAATAGGCAGGACTTTGCCTATGTGATTTTAGAGATGGTGAATCACGAAGTTTGATTTTTGCCAAGTCAAGTATTCTTGTATTTGATAATGTAAAAGGTAAGCTTCTGGAAGATAGGAAAAAATAAGCTTCTAGAAAGATAAGGGAAAAATACGCTTCTGGAGAGATCAGAAAAATTGCGCTTCTGGAAAGCTAGGGAAAATGCGTTTGAAGAGCTCGGGGAAATACGCTTCTGGAAAGCTAGGAGAAAATACGCTTATGGAAAGTTGAAGGAAAATACACTTATGGAAAGATGGAGGAAGATACACTTATAGAAAGCTGGAGGGTCGGGCCTAAGAGGCTGCCTACGTATCTCACGAAGGAGAAATCAGACCTTACGTAGTTTGGAACTAGAATATTCTCGAATTGAAATGAAAAATTCATTTTTTTTAGAAGTAGATTCGATTTTTGAGAATTTTGAGAATGGAGTTCGATTTTGTTGAGAAACTTGAGACTCGATGAGTATTTGAACGAACTTATGTGCTAGAAACTTTCGAAAAGGAGTGGGCTAGAAGACTTCAAACAAAGTAACACAAACAGTTATAAAATAAATCACGTAAATAGATATCATGCGTTCTAAACAGATATGTGACCCTTTTGTGCCAAGGGTGGGCCTAACGATTTGAAGGATATATATGCAATTAGATGTTCCATTGCCCCAAAAATATTTGTACAGACTTGATAAGTAAACTCAATAGGGTTACATAATATGGAAAGGGGAAACAAAAAATAATCGGTCCCACGCAGGGGTACAGTCCTAAACTAAACCTTCGTGAAAGATTTCTTCTTGTTGGACTTCTCAGCATCTCCGAACATCTTGCAAACAAACCTGTTTTGATTAACATATGTTATTAAAAATGATTCCCAACCCCCGGGACAAAGGTTCATCAAATAACATATACATCCTTCAAATATAAACACACAAGCATGATCGTCCATTTGGGCCGGGGGCCACTTTGGACTTAAGGTGGTTTTTCTGATGGGCCCAACACGCCTTACGTGTTGGGTTGTCTTAGGCAAATGCTTAGATCGTAGGGATTTGGCTTCGCTCTATCCTAGGTATCTAAGAGTGGTTTTGAATTGGATCGGGTACTCAAGCGGACAACCTGAGCTGGAAATTTGTGACAACAATTGGACGCATCACGAACCAATAAATTGTCACTTATTCCATAAAGGGTTAAGTATTTGGAGATCCAGCTGCGGGCTGGGAAAACCATCCTTCCAAATACATAAGATAAAATAGGAAGTGCCATGAAATGCAAATGAGAGTTTAATATTGAATTTAAGCAGATAAAACAAATAAGAAAATATAACAAGTCAAATAGTTAGTCAAAGATATAATCTAATGGTTAGAACCTAATTAAATACCCCAGCAGAGTCGCCATTCTTGTTATATCGAAAAATGGCTCTTTTGAAAAAACAAAATTCGAAAAATCAAACATCGGTTTAAAACTCAATTAATTTTAAGTATAAACCAAATTTTTAAAATTTCAAAAGGAAAACAGAGTCGCCACCTAATTTTAAGGATGATTAGGAAACCAATAAACATTTAAAAAGACCTAACAGAAAAATCTTTTTAAAATTCAAAGAAAAGGTTCGGGTTCATATTTCCATTTCAAGAAAGATTTGCGTACTTGAAATGGCCGCTAAATGCGATTATCCGAGGATTAGAAAATTTGACTAACTTTTGAAGATTTGATTGATTTTGAAAGAGTTGACTGGTTTTAAAACAGTTGGCTACACTTGAAAGGGTTGACTATATTTGAAAGAAATTGATAAAACTTGATTCCTATTTTTTGAAAGAATTTTCATTAAAGTCTAATTCTGTAGAAATAATTCCAATGCTAAAGCAAAATCATTAAGCAAGGAGTTAATATAAATGGTAGACATCTTGCGGAGATTAATTAGATTAAAACCAAAACAAATAAAATGTTAGTATTATAATAATAAATATCACAAATAAACATAACAATGTAAAATAAAGTAAAGATTGGGCTTGGCCCATTAACCCCTTTTGTTGTTGCTGCTTCCGGACTTTAGACCCATTCCATCATTTATGTGTTATTTCCCATTTTAATTCGACAACGTCCCGAGGTTATTGAATGCGAGGAGACTGACTCGAGAGAACGTTGGGCCTCCAAGGCCCAATGAAATGCAAATGATAGGAGGGAAGCCCATTTAGGGCCCTAACATGATTTCACATGCAAGAAAACAAGTAAAACATGAGCAATATATCTCCAAACGCTTAATCAAGATAATCTTATACCCAGTATTAATAACGGGCGCGAGGAACAAGCGCAAGTAAGCAGATATTTGACAACAGGTTAGAGAAGAGATAAGAATTCAACTCCAATAATGCTATGACCACACAATCAACTAAGAACAAAGGCCAAAAGGATGTATAATACATAATAAAGATAAAAATAGGGCAAAACTTATAACAATATAAGGCAACACCACATTGTTTGTCCTAACAGTAGGTCGACCTAGAACAATCACTGAATTGAATCATATGTGCAGGTCAACCTGAACACAAACAGTGAGCATAATCATATGTCCTTCATTTTCAAAACACTGCTTAATGCGACAAAGGTATACACCGATAAAATCCTTTGACAATCATTATGTATAGGAAAGGAGGGAGAAAAGAGGAGACAGGTAAATGCTGTCATTAGAATCTCAGAAATTAGAACAAATGAGGGGAGACTGAAATGACATAAGCGGGCAATGAAAACTCAGTTCACATGGGACCAAAACAGAACAAACTTAAGACGCTTGTAACTCAAAAGTCTAGATTCGAACCAAAACAAACTTCAGCTATCAATCAGATAAGCATCACTTGCAGCAACATCACAACAACTTCAAGAACTTAAACTGGAGTTCTGTTTAACTCGCAATAAAGGAGACTTCGAAAATGAAATAAATGCATCATGATGAACTAAATAACAAGCCAATGGTTTAACAATCATCACTATGATAGCACAGACTGTCATTTTCGCATTTACAGATCTGAAATGGAGATAAGATAGTCCAGAGAAAGAAACTGCATAGTTATGCCCCTATAGTTAAAATTAAATGAATATTATAACTCCAATGACTCTAGTAAACTGTTGGGGTTATTAGAGCCGGTTGAAACACCATATAATGACACTTGTCGATCAATAAAGAAATGGTCAGTAGCTAAGCTTTAACAAGAAAGAAAACAGAGAATAGAAATAGGCTTGCAATTTTGACATAATAGAAACATGTATATAGTAGTTTTTACCAAAAACTCATATTCGCCAAGCAAAATCTAGCAGAAATCAGAATAAATATACTCAATGGCATAGTTGGCAGACTGACAACACCATGAGGGACCAAAACTATCATCAGATGAACTATAATAAGCTGAAATCTGGACACTACAACAAGTATTTGAAAGCAAAATCATTTTTTGACATTAGTTTTGAATCTTAACAACTTAGCCATGAGCAAAACAATGACAACAACATCCTCAACCGATACATAGTACCATAAATACTTTTTTTTTTATCTAAACTCACAATTCGAAACTGTTTTTAGCAAAGAAAACTAGGACTCAAATTGAAGAGTTAATTGTCAAATCATAATGCAGTGAAGATGCATCATTGTAAAGCTTTGAAACCAATTACAACTTAATATGATCAATAACAACTATCCATTGTATAGTTTTGCTTTAACAGAGCGTTTCTGATCAAAACGAGCTAAATGCAAACATGAATGACCTCAATATAGCTTCAACATTTACATTGAGGCACAGTATATGAAACTCGAAACGAAAAGTGAGATTGGAGTATTACCTTTGTGGGGGAAGCGAACTGAGATGACGAGCTTAACAGTGAATTTCGACACCACAACGAAGCTCGTTTAGGATTCTTCGACTCAAAAATCAGATGCTCTGGTTTTGATCTTTGAATCGACGAACCTTTGTGAGGATAGTGACGGCTATGGAATTTCTGGATTTTCTTGGATTCGACCCCTATTCTAACGATGAGGAAAAGGCTGAATTTATAGGGAATGACTAGGGTTTGAAATGGGGGAAAATGGATCGGATTTGGTCGACTTTTTATTCAAAATTTGAATTTCCAATCTTGGAAATCAATACGCCTCAACTTTTATCTGTCAATTGCGGAATAAAGATCCTAAATATTGACAAAGAAAGATATGGTTGTTGAGCCAAACGTTAAGGAAAAAAGGGGAGTTGTCAGGTTGTTGCGGCGCCAGGTTTTCTGGGTCGAAGGTCGGGTGTGCATTGGAGAAGAGATGGTGAGGGTGAGTGAAAAAGGAAAGGAGAAGGGGTCCTCTGGTCTGGTTCGTTGGTGAAGAAGAAAAAGAAATAGGAATGGGAAGAGGGGTTTCGAAGGAGAGAAGAAGAACAGAAAGGGTCTGAAGAAGAAGATGAGGGGAAATAAGGGGAATTGGGGGCGCGTGGCCCCCACGCGCCTGATATTGATTATTATTTTTTTTTCAAATTGCTAAAGACTAAAAACTCGATGACTAATTTATATCGTGGAGGATAAAAATTGTGTGTCAACACATATATACTAAATTAATATTTTTTAAAAAAATATGAAGGCCCTTAGAAATATTTTTCAAATATTTGTACTATTCAATTTAATAATATTAACATGATACACACGTGCAATGCACATACACTAAACTAGTATATACTAGTCACGAGCGCCCGTGCTGGCACGAGCCCAATAGATATTTTTGATCTCAATTTTTATGATACGAATAGATTTTTTGTATGCATTTTCAAAATTTTAAGTTATTAATTATTAGATCTAGAAGCAGCCGAAGAAATATAATTAAACTACTTTGAAAATATTAAATTATGAAACCCGTAAGTCTTTTTAGCAAGTCTCATGTTGAAGCAGCCGAAGAAATGTAATCAAGTTACTTTGAAAATATTAAATTAAGAAACTCACAGAAATAAACAATCGAGCCGATTTAAAAATATTAAAGTTGTCTTTCAAAATTTTCTCAACATAACGTGACCTGACAAGAAAACTTTCATCACATGTTTTATTGTATTTTTCATTTCAAGAATGAAATTTATCTCACCCAAATATATCAATATGGATGCTCAATATTTTTTCTAATCATTTTTTTGATGACATGTTAGAGCCAAAACTCACCAAATCATATGAAAAAGTTAACATGTGATTTATTTCAAAATAAATATATGCACCTATAATATTCTTTTTTAGAGCATTTCTCAAAGATGCTAAAAAACACAATTTCACAATGATTTTTTTTCCATTTCATGAACCCCAACTATTTCTAGAATTTTTAATATCATTTTGTGTTCATGTAAAGAAATATCACTTAATTCATGAAAATTATTAGGTAAACTTTTTTTCTTCTTTACCTTTTCTCCGCTTGAATTGAGCAAGTAGAAATATACTTTACCCTTACATCTCTTCTCTTCGATCTCTTAAAGAGAGCGATATTGAAGCGAAATGATATTGAAATCTCCTATCCTGATATCCGCACTTTTTCAAACTGTAACAAAAACATGAATTTCCTTAAAATTGCTAGTGCAATATACCACAAATACAATAAATTATAGTTAAAAATATAAAATGACAAAATTGAATCAAAATTCGTTTAGCCTAAGGTGCGAATATCTTGCTCTCTCTAAGGAGATTCAAGCCCACCGCAGCATAATCTACACCTATTTAGTAGTAATACTCTTGACTTATCCCCTCCAAGATACAACATCCCAACAATGTTGTATGACTCAAACAATTCCTGATTAGTTGAAGAGTCCAAAACTCCACAAAAAGAACACCTTCCTTCAACATATAATTACTCTCTTTTGTAATGTGAATATAGTGAAGACTTAGAATATTTTCTTTGTCTCAACTTTCTCTTTCATTATTGTACATTTCACTGCACACTACAATATTTTATCTACACTTCACATTTTTTCTATCCATATTACAAGGAACATCACTATTTATTGGTGAGAATTCATCCTTGTGTTGAATAAGATTAATGTGGATAGTAATGTAGGCAAATGAATAGAGGCATTATGCCTTAGAGGTTACAAGACATAATAATGTAGAACATAGTTTAGTGTTACATGACCTAAAAGACATTAATAGTCATACAAGTTACAAGACACTAATGGTCATACAAGTTACAAGAAACTAATGACCATTTTTGTCACAATTTTTACCACTAACATATTTACTTAATATTTTATTTTAATAATAAAATGTATATGGTTATTGGTGTAATATACCACAAACACAATAAATTATAGTTGAAAAAATAAAATGACAAAATTGAATAAAATTTATTCAGGCTGCGGCGCGGATATCTCACTCTCTTTAAGGAGATTCAAACCCACTGCGGCATAATCTACACTGATCCAGCAATAGTACACTTGACTTGTCCAGCCCAGGATACAACAACCCAACAACGTTGTATGACTCAAATAACTTCGGAATAGTTGAAGAGTCCAAAGCTATACACAAAAGCACCTTCCTTCAACATATAAATTATTCTCTTTTATAGAGTAAATATAGTTGAAGACTTAGAATATTTTCTTTGTTTCAACTCTCTCTTTCACTATTGCACACTTCACCACACACTACAATATTTTATCCACACTTCACATTTTTTCTCTCCGTATTGCACCCTTCACAAAGGAAGAAACATCACTATTTATAGGTGAGAATTCATCCTTGTCTTGAATAGGATTAATGTGGATAGTAATGTAGGTATACGAATGGAGGAATCATATCTTCGAAGTTACATGAGTTACAAGACATTAATGGGGTAGAATATGTGTTAGTGGTTACATGAATTACAAGACACTAATGGTCATATAAGTTATAAGAAACTCATAACCATTTCTACCACAATTTATATTACTAATATATGCACTTATATTTCATTTTAATAATAAAATGCATATACACCAACATTTACGGAATCACCTCAAATTTCAATAGTAGTGTCCCTTCGACTTAGATACGAAAATCTAACATCATTTGAGCTCTAATTCAATCTAACTCAACAACACACTGAAATTTCTTCAATGTTTCAAAACTTTATCTTGGTAAAATTTTCTCAACAACTCCAAATCATTTGAAAATTAAGAACATAGACTCAAAAAATACTAGAAAAGAAAGATTTAGTGTTAAAAACAATTACAAAAATCGAATATAAAAAAGCCTTTCTAAAACTACAAAAGTTGCCATAATAATAATTTTTTATAAGAGCTCGAAGGCTTATCAAACATATTATTAAATATTTGGGATTAATTTCTATTTTTTTGGAATTTTATTTTTTTAGTATTTTTTTTACTCTGTTAAAAAAAATTTGAATTTGAGTTCAAAAGATATTGAGTTTTGGTATCTAACTTGGAGGGACATCACTATTAAATTTGAGGTGATTTTGTGAAAAAATGGAAGTTGAATGCGTTCTTGAAGAAGGAGCAAAAAGAGTACATTTGATCCAAAACTCCAATTGAAAAGTGTTAAAAGTTGTTTGGATAGTTTTGCAAAATCGAAGTTAAAAAAAATGACACAATGACCCTTTTCTCAAATGACAATGGCATAGATGGGCATAACTTTTAACATTTGTTATAAGTGAGTCTTTTCTTAAAGTTCGATGATATATTTGAGCCTTTTTTCTTTTTGAAAAGTTGAAATATATGTGAACATTAGATTTGATAGCAAATAAATTTATAAAATTGGATAAAAAAAACTATTATGAAACGATAGCTAAAATTCTTAATATTTTGTTCATATAATTTAATTTACAAATCATAACCTTAATCAATAAAAAAGATGAAAAAAGAAGAAATATATTAACCAAAAGAACATAAAGAATTTATCCCATGAGAGGCTAAAATACATGGGTTTTTCCTGTGAAACATATATTACAAGTGTCTATGTTATCGTTCTTATCAAATTGTTAAAATGGATAAAGGAAATATTATCCGTAAGTATACTAAGCAAAATTGATAAACACCTCTAATTAAGTCACTGCTAATGACAATTAATGTTAGAATTCGTATTGTGAAAATATTGGAGTGCTTAAATGGAGACAAATGTTGCAAATTTCGAATAAGTCGGGATTTAAGCATTGACATTTCAAGTGGAATTGTTTTTTTTTTAAAATAAATTATTTTTGGGAGTTAAGGGAACTCGGAAGTCCTTAATTGGTTCGATTTAATAAAGTTTG
>JAPFFP010113476.1:0-18391 GCA_026153255.1 Solanum medicagineum | reverse complement strand
AATTTAGCGTCAATTTGTCCAAATCATGTCATGTTTCCTTTGAATTGTACTAGTATTGTAAGTTGTGGGGTGTTACAGATTCATAAGTATTTAATCAAAATAAAGTGGAGTTCTGAAATTGGAAAATGAGACTAAGGGAATATTTAATATTCAAATTTCAATGCAGAAGGAAATATAAACATTATTAAATATCGACCAAACACACCAACTAGATAAGGACTTGGTGAGACTAAGACATGTCCAAAGCCCACCCTCAAGTGAAATGTAAAAGAGATACAACATAAAAAGTAAAAGTATCAAAATAAGATACAACTCAAGAAGTAAATGTCTCAAAGTACAATAAGCATAAAAGTAGGAGGTGTAGTCTTTGGACTAGAGGGCTCACCACACTAGTCTTGAATGTCCAAAGTCTAGCCAAGTACCAGAGGAGAAGTTACACAGGTCCCCACATGGTGATATCATGTAGGAAAAATATGTGTTCCAATGATGAGAATTTTGAATCATCAGGAATGTGTAGTAGGAATACTTTAATAGTAGTATTTTCCCGAGAGGAAGATTTACATGCAATAGAGATTCCAAAATTGTTTATCCAATTAAGCAAAGCCTGCCAGGCAGCTTCCACCCAGACAAAAATGTTGAGCACCTAGGCGAAAAATTGCTTAGTACTTTGGAATCTACTAAGTATGTGAGATACAAATAAAACATATGAAATTGTAATGTCATCATTCATAAAATTGTAATATCATCATGCATGAAATTGTAATGCAATCATTAAGAACATGCATAGTCATATTCAAGGAGTATGGCTCAATATGGAATGATCAATGCTTCATGTGAAAACATGCTTTGAAGTAACATAATCATCATGTACATATCTTTATGGGAGGAGATCGTAACTGACATTTAAGACCATGAAAGCCACGACATGAAATCCAACATAACCCAATATGTTGGCACGGGGAGTCCACTTTCAAGGTGGAATTACTTCAACCTATATATGTATATTATCATAACTTTAACTTTTCTATTGTAGATCAACTAGCCTAACCCTACAAGGGCTTCTTTGTTGGCACATAGTTAATGAGACCAGAGATTGCTACTAAGGTTGCATTATCGAACCCACCCTCAATGCCCCCTTTGGTGCTATGTCATGTCAAACAAAAATTATATATATATATATATATATATATATATATATATATATATATATATATCATAACTTCAATATCATCAGAGTAGCTCATTAACATAGGATTGCACTCAAGTGAGAATTGTCCTTTCACATTGAGGATCCATCTTAAACATCATTAAAGGGCTTCATAAAATACTTATAACTTTCATGACATTCATAAACTTTCATAATATACATTAAGGCCATTATCATTCACATCATATTGGAACTTAAACCTTAGTGGGATTATGTAAGTTTACTTAAAAATCATGCTATTCAATGGTATTATGCAATAACATGGTGCATTCATCATTTCAAAATTTTCGTAAAATAGCCCATTTTATTCATTCAAAATCCTAGATGGGGTCATCATGGAACTCAACTTGAAAACTATAGAAATTCGTAGTAAATCATTACATTGCATCATTACAACCAATATGACTAAAAATACATCATTCTATCATCTTCTAAAGCATACTCATCAAACTCAGTAAACTTCATAACTTAAAGAAAAGGTAAAGTAGAACATTATTGGACTTTGTGGAAGAAAGCAATTCACATATCAAACTCACATACCTGATTAAGAAGTCTAAAGAAGCTTGAAGTTTGGAGGACTTAATCAACCTCTAGCTTCCTTTTTTTTTTCCTTAGAGGGAATGTTTGCCCTAAAAAGTTATGAAAAATTTAGAGTGGGAGAGAATGAGGTTGTTTTAGGTTATTTAGGGTTGATATGAGAGGAGAGGGAACTCAAAATGATGTAGTATTAGACTTAGGATATGGAAAAAGGTCGAGAATACCCTTCATTAAAATCTATTAAACCCAAACCATGAGCACCATTTACGAGTCATAATTGGAATCACGAGTCATAGATAGGAGGGTCTCGTCGTGTTTACATTTTTAAACATCTAAAACTGTCTTAGAAACCCAGACTAGGATTCCTTTGTATGACTCATAGAATGGTTTACGGATCATAGAACTCTTCATGATTCCTGTCCTTGCTTAGAAAAATTCCTAAAACTCAAGACTCTAATCTACAAATCTATTTATAACTTATAAACAGGACTATGACTAATCCTATTTGTTCGTGCTTCAAGTTTCAGAAACCCATTTTTTGATCAACTCAAACACCTTACTATGAACCCCTTTTTATGGTCCATAGTTCTATTTACGGACCATAAACACTCCTCTTACCTTGCCCCCCACACTTAGCTAATTTTTCACCCCGACTGATCCTATCCACGAGAGTTGTTTACAACCTATGGTTTGACCCACAAGCCATAAATGAGGGTCGTACTTGGCCAGAAGTTTTCCAATTTGCACTTTTTTGCACTTTTGGACTTTATATATTGCGGGGTCTTACAATATTTGCTCTTAAGAGCATTTGTCCTTAAATATGCTAAACATATAATCTCTAAGGAATTAAGTAACTAACAACTCAGCATGAATGCAAATATCCGATTTAAACTTCTTTTTCATAAAATTTTCAAACCTATGATTTAATTATCATTTGAAACCGTCCTGAAAATATATAAATATGCATAAACAACATGAAAACTAAAATGTAAGGAATTTAGAGGTCTTTGGTTAAGAAGAACTTAATACCTTAGAATTGAGAAGAGTAAAAGAGATAAGGATATTGCTTCATCATGTCCGCTTTTGCTTCCCGTGTCGCACTTCAACTTGTCGATTCCTCCGAAGAACCTTGATAGATGCAACTTCTTTGTATCTCAACTTCTTCACTTATAGGTCTAGAATCTCGAGTAATACATCTTCATAAGTCCAAATCACTTTAATACTCACATCATCCAACGAAACGATGGAGTTTGGATCACTCATGAATTTCCTTAACATTGACACATGAAACACTTGATTAATCATATTCATCTCCAATGGCAACTCCAATTCATAAGCCACCTAGCCAATCCTCCTAATAATTTTATAAGGCCTTACATATTTAGGGCTCAATTTTGCTTTCATTCCTAATCGGACCACACCCTTGATGGGTGATATCTTTAAATAGACCCAATCATTTACATTGAACTCAAGGACCCTTTTTCTAATACCAAAGTTTAACTTTTGATGACTTTGAGTCTTCTTCTACTTTTCTCTTAAAAGTTTTACTTTCTTCATAACATCCATAACCAAGTCAAGTCTTATCAAGGCCATTTCACTAGCTTCAAACCAGCCCGCTGGAGATCTACATTGCCACCTATACAAGGCATTTAAATGGTGCCATCTCTGTGCTAGAGTGATAGCAATTATTATAGTCAAATTTTATAAGTGGTAAGTGGTTGTGCTAACTCCCTCTGAACTCTAACACACAAGCGTTGAACATTTCTTATAGTATTGAATCGTTCTCTCAGCTTGCCAATAGTTTAACGAAGCAAAGCAGTACTCAACTTTACCTTAGTACTAAAACTCTTTTGAGAAGACTTAAAAACTAAGAATTAAATTGACCTCCACGATCCGATATAACAGACAATGAAATCCCATGCAATCTCACCAACTCTCAATTATATAACTTAGAATAATCTTCAGCACTATAGGTTTTCTTGACCGGTTTCTATACATCCTAGTGAAACTGGGATTAAAAGAATAGGATGAATTATAGATCTCTCTCAAAATCAACTATTTCAACCATCCACATTTGATACATATAATCTACCTTGATATCTAGGCGCACCATCTCCCTCTTGAGAGAAAACCTTTACCTTGCCTTCTTTCACCAACTTTTTCAATTCAACCAAAGTGGGATCAAGATCTTGCTTAGATTTGATATCTACAATCAATGAAGATTCAGAACCATTCAATACATCGTACCATTATTTTCAGCATCATTCAATATCACCCCCAATCTAGCAAACCTCTGGATTTCCTATGCCAACTCCTTTTTCCATTATCAAGATGAGACAAGCTACCCACGAGACTCTACTAAGTATGTCGGCTACCATATTAGCCTTACCAGGGAGATATTTCACACTTATGTCATAGTCTTTGAGGAGTTCTAACCATGTCTGTTGCCTTAGGTTGAGTACAATTTGGGTTAACACATGTTGGAGACTTTTATGATCAGTGAAGGCACTAACATGAACCTGTTCATGTTATAATGCCAAATCATCAATGCAAATACCATGGCTGCTAACTCAAGATCATGTTTTGGGTAGTTCCTTTCATGCACCTTCAAATTCCTTGAAGAACAGGCAATCACCTTCCTATTTTACATGAACACACAACCTACACCAACTCGTGAGGCATCACAATACACAACAAACCTCTCGATACCCTCTGAAAAAGCCATGCTTGGAGCCAAAGTTAACAAATATTTCAAGGTTTAGAAGCATTTCTGACACTTATGTGTCCACACAAACTTTACTTTCTTTTGATTGAACCTTCTCAATTATGACAAAATGGAGGAGAACCCTTCGACAAACCTTATGTAATACCTAACTAGACCAGAAACACTCGTAATGTTTAAAAGAGTCAACGGTCTAGGCCAATTTTTTACTAACTTTGTCTTCTTAGGATCAACTTTAGTTCCTTTAGACATCACATGCCCAAGAAACACCACATCTGCCAACCAAAACTCATGAATTTCCTCTCTCTCAAGGTTTGAATCATAATCCTCAAATGGTTCATGTGCTCTTCCCTACTACAAGAATATACCAAAATCTCATCTATGAAGACTACCACGAATGTGTCAAGGTGGGGCTTGAACACCCTATTCATAAGGTCTATGAAAATTGCCAATGCATAGTAAACTGATGTGCCGCAAAAATATGATACTTTTGATTCTTTAATCCTAGGATTTTGTGTGTTCTCTAGCATATTTAAGTAGATTTAAATGTGTTGGTGTTTTGATTTTGTATGAAACATAATTTGGTTTAATTTAGAAAATCATTACATATCTATGCAGATTTGGAGGTTTCACGAGCCTATCGATGGATCATGGTTTGATCCATGAACAATAAATGGAGCTCGTGGTTAAGATGTACAATGCATCAGAAAAAAGATGAAAACTATGACGACATTATACAAACCATCGTCCTGATTACTTTTAAAAGTGTTCATGAATGGAGATTCTAAAATTCACCAATCCAGTCTATGAAAGGATACTACTGTAAGGACCTGGACTTGGTGTAACTTTAATGGTGCTTGTATTTTGGTACCATGAAATTTTTGACCAAGGTGACGCCTTATGGGCACCTTCATTGGTCATATGACTCACCACGTGTCGTGTGGAGGGGCCTTGAGGTGACCCTTGATCTTGTGTAACAAGTGGTGGCCTTAACATGGAGTTTAAAACTAAGGCACGCACCATATGAACCCTACACAGTCCGTATGTCACATTATAGACCGTATGGTGGCCTTGTGTGAGTGCCCTTGGCCTTGAAAACCACATTTTTGCTAAGTCTTGAACCACATGAACCTCTCACAGTCCCTTTACATATTCATGGGCCATGAGGCCCTTCGTATAGGCGTTGGAGTAAATATTTTCTATTTATGGAATCACCATCTTGGAACTTTGACAAGGGAGAATTTTTCTAAGTGAGCCATTATGAGAGGCCACATGGTTCATGTAACCTGTACACGGGCCGTGAGGTGCTCCGTATGGGTGTTGGCGTGCAAATTTTTCTAAGTATAGAATTACCATCTCAAAACTTTGTCAGTGGAAATTTTTTCTAAGGATGACTTCACGGACGGGTATACAGTCTGTTTGAATATGTGCATACCGTATGACCCTTGTAGGGGACCCCTGACAACAATTTTTATTCCATTTCATTAATGGCATTTTCATAATTATGGCTACTCCTAAGGGCCTTTTATGACTTTCTATGCTATCCTAAGACATACAAATGACCTATACCCTTCTTCTATTATTCAAATCATTCTTATACTTAGAATTATATTCAAACTCTCTCCTGAGAACTCCTCCTAAGAACTCTAGTAAAGGCTTAACTTGGGAATCAAGGGAAGGCTCTATTCTTCATCAAATTCTTCTTGTTTCTTCTTGGTGAACTAACCTATGTGGGATTGATTCACGGTCACTTTCAACCATGAAGACCCAGACTCTTTTACACTTGATTGATGGAATTTAAGTTTACTTTAATTATGTGTTTTTAAATTATTGTTTATTTCATTTAATTTGAGATATGCGGTATGTTTTATTGCTGTTTTTAAAGTGATTTAAGACCTAATATGTTGAATTGCATGGATATTATGAAAATTTCAATATGAATTGTCCCTTTAAAGTTTGATTCAAGTATGGTAATATAAATTGTGATTTGAATGTGGATTTACTTGAATTTCATATTGAATTATTTTTTTAAGATTGAATCTCTATTGCTTATTGCTATTCACATATCATTCATGGCAAATACATTCATGAGCAGTGGTTTCTGATGAAAATTACCGGTGGGTTAAGCTCACATATGTTTATTGAATTGATCAGTTAAGCTCACACATGGTAATGAAAAGAATGTGATCATATAAATGTCTATTATTATTGGCTCTTTGAGCATATTGGTGGTTTACACCATATTGTTTTAAGTGAATGAGCTACTCTTACTCATGAAAAGTATGGATTGGATTATGACTTGGCTTTTAGCCTAAGTATGAATGATTATGAAGAATATATGCCTTTTGAGCCCAAGTGTGTATTGAAATGATTTGAAATGACTTGTGCCTATTTTGAATGGATGTATATGTATAAGTATTCTTGTGAGATGATGACTTACCACTGAATGAATTGGGGCCATTATGGCTATCCCCAAGTGTCCTCTCCCTTTTCTTGAACTGTGCTAACATAAGTATACGGTAGACATTACTGAAATGACCGGGTCATAAGGATTGGTTACACAATTGATATAATATGGTATGATATGGAATCCTTCCAAAAAGATCGGGTTGTAAGGAAGGTGGCCATCATACTGAAATGACTGGGTTGTAAGGTGTGGTATATATTATCGTTGGAAGGTAATCTTCTCTCATTCAATGGGAGGTCTACATTCGGCAAATTCATGTAACAGCTCCCATGAGTTTGAGATGTCAATTATGGTTACATCCCCGGGATATATGAGCATTATGGCATTTCATGCATCATGGATTGCATGGCATATTATTATACTATTTTCCTTAACTATATATTTCTTTCTATATTATGTGCCCTTGTCATATAGCATTGAATGCAGGTTTAAGAAATCATATGCATTGCCTACCGCCATACTTATTACATTCAAATGTACTAACGCATACTTTTTTCTTACATGATCTAACCATGTAGGGACCAGAGACTACCTTCATCACTATTTGATGGTTAGATCAGATTTGAGAAATTTGTTGTGGTAAGTCTTATCTTCCAAGGACAAAGCCACCATTCCTCCATCTATGTTGCTTTAATTTACGTTGTTTACTTTTAGGGTGAGCCCGACGCATGTCTTGAGCCCCGTCCTATGTTATGACTATAGGCATTGTTGGACATCATGTCAACTCTCGTATGGATATATGTTATGTGATGATATTTGGGGATTATGATTATGGCTATCTATCGGATATGGTTATTATAAATTGTTTATGAGTATTATGATATGGATTTATGTTATGGTGTGTAAGATCCTAAGTCCCATTTGTCCCCATAGAAAGAGTCATTCTTACCCGCCCCTTAGTTCTTATATGCTATGTGTTATGTGACATGTTAATTCCTATTCTTGTGACATCCCCATAGCATGAGTCCTACTTTTCCATAACTTAGAACTATGTGTTTACTATTTCATATGTGCTCCGAACCAATGATATTTGAATTGATTTAAAAAGGCTTGTTTGGGGACTCTCAAGTTCCTATTCGCCATGTCACTCCTAAACTCTAGGTTCAAGTTGTGATAACTATGACTTGTAATCTAGACTACGGGCTATAGATTGAGGTTTACACAAAGGCACCTGACTTTACACAGTGAAGACTATGATGAAGATCACGAGCTATAAAGCATAGTATGACCCATAAAATGGTTTGTGGAACATGTTGAATCCAATTATCCTTATTAATTTCAAAGTAAATTTTCTATGTCTATATATACAATTTTTGGTTTTCCCTAAATATGTTACGTAGTTCCTTTGTCCCAGAACTTAATTTTACATTATGATACATTACATTAGAATTTGTTTATAAATTCTGGACGTGCTCAACATTGAATTTCAAGTGAAGCTTTTAGGTTTTTACTTTCTAATTTGTATTGTAAATAACAATTATGCATACATTGATTTTTCATCAATCATAATATGATGAATATGAGTAGTTAACCCCTTATTTAGAGTTGTGATAACTATAAAGAATTAACAAAGTAAAACGAAATAATTGGTAATCTTTGGATAGTGTGCGTGCATGTATTTTTTATCTCTTCATTTTGATTAATTCACGGGAAATGTTAGAACTCACCTTATTCTAACTTGCCAGACCAAAGGGGTAAAAAATAGGATAGTAGATATATAATAGAGATTTCATATGTTACACTCATCTAATTAAACTGAGCGAACCTAGGGATGTCTAAATCTAGGACCATGGTAAGGGTTAATAATGTGTTCACCCATAGATGGACCAAGTCACGTGGTGAAATTCATCTATTTTCCAAAGCAGGGACACAGGTTTAAACCTAACTTACTATTGTGCATGTTATACACTAAAAATGTTACTATTATGAGGTTATGCAACATTATGAATTTATAGGCAATATAATACCTTAGTTACATGCATTTACTGATTTCATTTGTACTTGAATATAAATTGATTATAACATTTTTTTATTTACTATATTATTTAATTATAAAGCCCCTACTGAAAATAAGTCAGTTAATAATTTGAATTATCTTCAATTGATCTATGTCTGAATAATATTCGCCATGGAATCGACCTTAACCTTGGTTAGGTTTGATATTTGGTAGTGACCGCTTATGCCTCTAGTGGGAGGTGTAATTTAGATGTTACCAAATTTCGGTGCCATTGCTGGAGAATATGACTTCTGAATTAGTATAGTTGGGTGGCTCGACTATTAATCCTTATTTCCATACTTCACACATTTTTAGTTGTTTTTATTCTTTTTTAGGTCTCAGGTATAGTGTATGTCCAATACATGCAATCAAGGAAGTCTCGTGACCCCATATGATCTTGAACAACAAAGAACTTTAAGGATAATGGCCTATGATAATGCTGATTGAGATGTAGATAATGTGACATACCAGCTCAGAGTACAGGAGGAGAACATGCACCAAAATCCACTCATTAGCAGGCAACACTACACGCCTCAAGAGGATGATTATCTACCTACACAAAGAGAAAGGGTTGGTGCATGGAACAATTTTAGACTTGATCCGAATATAGTGGATTTCATAGGCGCCATTATGTTACTACTGCTACAACCGAATACGAAGTTCACTATTTCAAGTGGGTTGTTGATGATGTTATAACATAACTATTATTTTTGGGACTACCATCCAAGGATCGATATAATCACTTGCATAAAGTTGTGTTTGATATAAAGAGCATGATGGGAAATCAAAACATATCCATGGATGCCATTGGGCTTCATGTTTTCCCATTATCTTTTCTTGGGAAGGAAATTATTTGGTTATCGGAGCTCCCATAAAACTCAATTTTTGTATGAGTGGAGATGCGAAAAGCTTTCCTGGAGAGATACTTTCCATAGTCTAAGAAGTGGAATCTTATGAATTACTTTCCTGTAGAGATACTTTCCTTGAGATCTTCTATAGATCCTTGGATGACAATCGCAAAGTAGTGGTCTTTTATGGATTGGACTTTTAGGGAGGTTGCTCGAAGACTCCAAAGGTAGCAAAGACCAACAAAACATGGGGTACTAGAGATGTTGAAACTACAATTAGCTCTTTCTTAGTTATTAAATCCAGAGCAAGAAAAGTTGAACCATGAAGTGCTCCAAGAGTTGGCCCTAATAAATACTGACATTAGTACTTTTATGAAACAAAATCAATAAGTCATTGCAGTGAGCCAAAACGCAAGAGCACTGATATATAATAATTATAACTATGAGGAGGAAGCATGCTTTATATATGATCAGATAGGGGGAGGGGGTTCGAACCAACACCCAAGGATCCAATCAGGATTATTGACATCACGGTCAAGGGTATCAATGTAGGAACTACAATAGGAATACTAACAACCACGATGATAACAACAAGGGTGTATACTATGATAAGAATAAAGCCTAAGATAGAGATGGTGAATGGATATCAAGAGATAACCATAATAATAAGAGGAATAGGGTCTACATTGCACTAAAAAATCATGATGGTGTGGGAAGTCTGATGTTTGAGGAGATAATTTGCAAAATGCTAAAGAAGGTAGATGCACAGGATAAGACATTACAGGAGATGAAAGTGGGCATACCTAGGATCAATAAGCAAACAGAGTCACATGTCGTTGCCTTCAAGAATTTGGACCAATATTTCAGCCAAATGTCCTCACAATTTAACCAACAACAAAAGAGTGTACTGCCGAACAATAAAGTGCAAAATCCCAAGGCTGATTGGCATTTATTGGCAGTGACTACTCGGGTTGGAAAGTAGACCATGGATCCACTAATGCTAGTTGTAATGGATGATATGGTTAGAGAGGAAGATGATGTGCCAAGGAGAACCACACAACTAGAGAATGGAGATAAAGAACCCATAGACAATGATAGGAGGGAGAAGGCATCTCTAAAAGCTCTAACTCCTTGTCGAGAGGAACACCCGATAACTCATCTAAAAAGACATCAGGAAACTCATTTACAATGGGGATTGACTCAAGAGAAGGAACTTTAGAAGTGACATCTTTGACTCTTACTAAATGATAGATGCACCCCTTGGAAATCATTTTATAGGATTTTAAGAAGAAAATGAACCGACCCCCACATGAAGAGTTACTACCCTCTTATTCAACTATTGGCTCATTAGGGAATTGGAACTTGACCCTACAGGTTCTACAATCAATGGAAGCATAGGAAGCACGCAACCAATCCATTCCAAAAATCACATCAAAGTCTACCATGGAAATATCAACTAAGTCACAAAGACCAGTCTATGCAAGATGGTGATGGGAAAACTCCTATAGACTCTTCGAGCCATAATAGAATCTCCTATGGGGTTACTTACCTTATAGTTCTCAGGGAGGACTTTGGGACATGCATGAAATTTATTGGCAAGAATGGGTTTACAAATGATGAATTTGCTCCCAGATCTAAAAGTGCATATGCATCATAGTTAAAAACTCTTAACATACTTGTGACAATATCCAACTCCTTTTCAACCTCTTAGCGACCATGAAGAGCATAGAACTGGTTAGTCTTTTAGGCACCTTGAGCTTGCTCACCTTGGCCTTAGAGCCTTGTACCGCCACTTCTACAACCCCTAGCATGATGGCTGGGCTTCCTATATTTGAAGTAAGCATTGAACCTGGCTAGGCAGTCTCCCTTATGGAGTCTTTCGCACTTGGGGCAACTTGGGCTTTGGGGCTTAGGATCAACCCCCTTGTCCTTTGTAGTCCGGGGATGAGGAGTGTTAGTGGATGTCTTTGCCTACCTTGAAACTTGTGGCCACCACTCTTTTGGTGAGAGTAGCTTCCACCATCAACTTGAGCCCTCTGGGACTCCCTTGCCCTTTCTCGAAGCTTCTCCTTTTCAATTTTCTCGTATACACTATCAAATGGGAGATGTCCATCTCCTTAACTAGCATAGCCATCTTGAATTCCTTGGAGACCAAACCAGAGACACTGGAGATGAACTTGCTCATGCGATCCCTCGGATCTGCTACCATAAAAGGAGCATACTTTGATAGCTTGGTGAATTTGAGAGCATACTCCCTCATGCTCATGGTCCCTTGCTTAAGATTGATAAACACTTAGACCTTTGCCTCCCTAAGCTCAATTAGGAAGAACCGGTCCAAGAAAGCACACTTGAAATATTCCCAACCAATAGGACCTGCTTCTTTGCCCCTCTTGTTCGCTCATTGTTCATACCAAATCTTGGCGACCCCTTTGAGTTGGTAGGCCACTAACTCAGCTTTCTCCTTCTACAGAATGCCCATCACCGCAATTACCCCATAAGATTCTTCAATGAATTCAATGGGGTCCTCCTCTATCTTAGACCCATAAAACTCTAGAGGGTTCATCCGTGTGAAGTCACATACTCTGGAAGGTCAAAGTAGGCACTTGGAGAGGAACAACTATCTCTCAATTGCCTTGATTGGCCAATGCTTGGGCCAACAAAGTAAAAGTGGCTCAGAACTCTGCATGAGATAGTCCATCATCTTATTGGAGTGGAGGAACTTGTTGGTCAGGAGTGCCTCACTGATGAGGAGATCTTTATGGCGGCATGATCCAAAAACAAGCAATAATCCATTGTTAGTTAACGAAAAACCTTATTTAACTCTAAGGCATGGCATGAATAAGAAAGAAGGGAAGATTTTCCTAAACAATCTCATAGCCTCTCACTCAGGATAGTGGCGTGCTTCACAACCTTGAATGAGACTCTACTCAACGCGCTATGTATGGAAATCTGAGGAACATTAAAAACCTTGTGCTCTAATATCAAGTTTATAACAACCTGACCTAGAGGCCTTGTCATCACATGGCAAATGAGATACCCGTAGGCACCTAACCCAAGCCATCTTAAACATCTCAAGCATTCACAGGCATAAACGCTTAAAACATTTGTGGAAAATAAGGGAAAGGAGACTATGGGCCTTGTCAAAGCAATGAAGCAACATTAAAAAGTAACAAGAATAACTGACATATTTTGTCCACAAGCATACCAACTAATACATCGATGGACGAAATTGATAACGATTGATATTCATTAAATAGAAAAGACTCCATAATTGTGCAACATAGAAAGTAAATGCCTCAAAAGGGCCATAAATACATCATCTCAAAAATAAATACAAGGTAGAAAATAAAATGGTAGAGTTCCAAACTAAGGGCTCACCATAAATAAAAAGTGTTAGCATTCCTGAACGCTGAATACAATCCACGAGCCGGTGGAGGAGTGCATATCCCTGCATAGTTAAATCATGCATGCAAAATACATGTTAGTACGTGGGAATGTACTAAGTGTGTGTGATACAATACATGTATGAAATTATAATGCCATCATCAATAAATGTAACATAAAGTACGTATGAGATGAAAGACACATAAAATTAGCTTAAGCATGCACAAGGAATATAGTTCAATATGAATAAGAGTCAATGCATGAGAAAACACATGTAATGGAAGCATATGATAGGATCATAAACTTGTGGGAGTAGACCTTAACTGACATATTACATGGGATCCAACATAACCCCCTAAGTTGACACGGGGAGACCACTTGTCGAGTGGAACTCCGTCAACTTCATTTGTATCTTAATTATATAAATGGCCTATATGGATCTAGTAGCCTAGCCTACAAGGGCTCCTATAGTGGAACATAGTTAGGGACTTTGAGATTTAGCTTTAATAGGTCATGCCTCAACTAACAAAATGAATCCCAATCTCAAGTCCACTCAATGCTAAGTCATCCCACAGAATCTTTTAAAATATAACTTAGAATCATAAGTAGCAATCATAGGAGTAACTCGAACTTTAGGAACCACAAAGTGAGAACCGTCCTTTCATCTTGGGGACCTTTCTTAAACATCTTTAGAGCAATTGTAAAAATGCTTATATCCTTGGCAAATTATTACTTTGAATCTTAAATTTGATGTCCTAATCATCATCATAAATCATGAAAGCTTTACTTGAAAACTAGGTGGGCTAGGTTTTTCAAATGGAACAATCATAAATCACATTAACATGAGGAAATTTCTCTTCTAAGGACCAACAAAAATGCCACACTTCATCATAATCAAAACTCATCATCGGGGTCATCATCAATAGCTCAAAAGATGAATATACTTAGTAAAATATCATAGGATATCATGAATAGCATTTAATAACATAAAACATCATGAAATCATCATAAGCATGCATAATATCTTAAAGCAACTGAAAGAAAAGGTCAAATACTGAAAGGGAATTTTATGGGTGGAAGGGTACCTATAAATCAACTCACATACCTTAAAAACCTTAGAGGAGAATGAATTTGAAGCCCTTGAGATGAACATTGGAACCCTAAATTGCTTGCCCTTTTCTAGAAGGAGTTTTGCCTTAGGAAAATTTAGAAAGGAAGAATGAGGGACCTAGGGCTTTAAGGCTGGTTTAGGGTCCCTTTTGCCCTAAAACCTGACATAGTTTAAAAATAAGAATGACGAAATTGACCAAAATACCCTCATTAAAACTGTCAGATTCAACCTAAGAAACCCCATTTATGGTCATAGGTCAAACCACGAGACGTAAGATCTGTTCGTTTGGTAACTTTTCTAAATTCCTGAAACTGATTTGCAAGACTCAAAACTATGAAACCATCTTATGAGTCTTCCTTTTATCTACGACTTTTGGTTGGACCTGTAGAGTCCTTTCCACACTTAGCCATTTTCTCATTTTCATGGACCCCCATCCATGAAGGAATTCTAGGGGTCGTACATGCTTCTATGGGCTGTGCTGGGAACACGTAGATCACTTTCTTGAAAACTCCAATTTCCTTTAAGTCCAGGTCCTCCATCTATGAACCTATCTATGGCCCGTATACCTTTCTACGTGCCGTCAAACGGGTGTGTGGGTTTCCCTACACTTGGAATCTGTTCCCCTTCCTGAAGTTTCATGTTTAAAGATCGACTTATGGGCCGTAACTCCCTCTACGGGTCGTAAGTCAACCCCATACAATGCCTCCATATTATTTTCAGGCCAACATTTTTGCACTCACAGACTCATTAATATTGTTCGCATATTTCACTTGGACATCTTAACTTAGCCTTGTACCTATTGAACATTTTAATCTTCAAAAATATACAAAATGACAATTAATAGAAAGACAAACATGTAGCTTTTGAAGCGCATGAACATAACAAATGGACAAGTAAAATAATGACATATTGCGATTTTACTATTTCTTAAAAAATCCAAAAGGAATTATAATAAAATAAAAAAATATTTTTGAATTAACCCACCTCCATCCCACCTCCACCCCCACCCCACCCTTCTTCTCTTCTCTAGCAGATCTATACCCTCTCCACCGGCCACTGCATCTCAATCAACAATAAACCATCGCCTCCATCCTTTTTTTTCTTCTCCGTTGGACCTTGTTTCCCATACCACTAGGCTACTGCGCCTCCACCATTAAAAACCATCGCTTCCAACCATCCTTTACATCCGCTCTAATAATACACCATTTCCACCCACCTAAGCTAACCCCTCATTCACCTTCCATTCTAATAGCATTAAAACCTTCCACCCATTGTCTTATCTTTTTTAATCATTTATCATAATTACAAGAACAAATAGCAAACTTTTATTAGAAAAGAATAATCAATTTATATTTCATCAGAAACAATGGAGCTTCACCCGAATATTTGAAACTTAATTAGATTTACCTAAAAAAAAAAGAAAAAAAGTGGAAAAGGAACTAGAAAGGGTAAGAGATAAAGAGACAGAGAGGTGAAGGGGGTGGGGTGTTTGTTAAGAGATCATGGATAGTTGCAGTGATAGCTGATGTTAACTAAGCTACACCTCCTTTTCTAGGCTAAACCAGTTATTGTCAAGATATATAACCTAACCAAGGTTAGGGTCGGACCTACAGGGAATATGGTAGACACAGAAGAATCAATTGCAATTCAGGTTGATTAACCAACTTAACACCCCACAATGGGGGGGAGGGGGGTCATAATAAGTTATGAAAATTAATTCTAAGACAAGGGTTAAACCAGTATAAAGAGTAACTAGAGTATTATGTTCCCCATGAATCCGTAACTCAGTCTTACCACATAAACAAATTATTTTCCAGTGTGTAGCAAGCAGAACAACAAGTTAAGTTCACTCAACCCTTTTGTCACGACCCAAGCCTAGGGCCTAGACGTGACACAGCAAATGGGGAACCCAAAGGGACCCCAAATAAGTTTCTTTACATATCATTACACATCCTTGGTTGCGGAAGCATTAAAACAACAACAAGAGTATAAAACAAGGATAAGGGGCTAAGGGAAACTCTTTCATATAATAAATCATCAAGGAGTCAAGCTTGAGCATAATTACATTACTTGTCCAACAACACCTCTAAACATAGAACATAGCGGGGGGCCAAGACAAGCTACCGAGATCACCCTCATTGCCAAAGCATATGATGAAGGGAAGAAAGTCTTACCATAACATAAGAGCAAAGACAACATCCTCAGATGTTGAGGACTCACCAACTAGCTTGAGAGAGATCGTACTAGCAATGTGGAGGAGGAGGGTTATCAAGCGGGGCTCCAGTTCCTACATGGTAACATCATGTAGGCATAGAGTATGCGTTAGCACGTTTGAATGTACTAAGTATGTAGGATGCAATGCAACAAGAGATAATCAACATAATTGAAATTCATAAACATAGGCAATGAATAAGCATATAGCAATATGACACGTATGAATGATGCTTAGAGTAAATCATGCTTACATAGAACATAATACGTGTGTAAGAAGTGACCATCAATATAGAATATCCAAGTCAAACTACCTCCTTGGAGAGGCTATTGAGGTATAAACCCCTCAACGTGGTTATTGAGGTACATACCCCTCAACATGGTAGCACGGGCCTACTACCTCTCGAGCGAGTAAATCGAGGTACAAACTCCTCAATGTGGTTATTGAGGTACATACCCCCCCAATCATGAAAGCACAAGCCTACTACCTCTCGAGCGAGGCAATCGAGGTACCAACACCTCAATGTGGTTACCCGAGCCTACAACCCCACGAGCGAGGCTTAGTCAACTCACAACATGATAGAGGAAAATGACACATATATATATTCCTTTCATCATCATAAAGTCATTCAAATCATAATCCGTGCTTTAGACTTTCATAAACTCAAGAATCCACAACCAGACATTTTATCAAACACTTGTCGGGTGTGTAATGCTAGTGTAAAACTATGCAATTGAAGAGTGACATCATGCAAGAAAATATAATGCAAAAGCACCCATCAAACACTTGGTAATAACCTCATGCAATACATCAAAACCCTTCATCAAATCTCAAGATGGATCTAAGATTCATAGCTCGAAACATGCATAAACAGTCACACTTTTACAAAACCCAACATAGTTGATAGTCAAATTCATAATAGAAGACTCATAGGTAAAATCAACTAAGAAACATATAAATTAGGTAAAATGGAAGCTTGGGCACCATGGGCGAAAGGACCCAATAGTTGAAACCCACATACCTTAACTTTGGAGAATTACTTGATGAAGATTGGAAATGGAGACTTGAAGCTTAAATGAAATCCTTAAGATCCAGATGAGTTTTGGGACTTGAAATTTTGGGTGAGATATTTGTCTAAGTATTTGAGAGAGTATTGGTGAATGTCTTGTATAATATGAAGGTGAAATATGGCTAAGTATAGGTATTTTCACGCATAGGAAGTCTTAGGCCCAAGACCCAAAAGCCTTGGACCGAACCAAATAAACTGGGAAAAAATAACACTAGTCCGCGCCCTTGCCACGTCGGGCCAGGGGTGAGGAGTCATTCTGGATAAGCAAGTTTTTGGGAAATTGAAATTGTGATTCGTTTGCTCTAAAATTGGGGTTAGACCCATTTCCCACACAAATTTTCCCCCTAATAAAGAATATGAAGTCAAACTTTTGATATTACGCATGGATTTTGAGATATATGGAAATTATGATTTCGGACACTTCTGAGACACATTTTCGGGCACTTTTTGGGGTCGTTTCAATATCTACCCCTTGGAAACATTCATCCCCGAATGTCAAAGAAACGTACATAAGAAGAGTAATCATGAAGAAATCAACCCCAACAAGAATGCAACAATATGCTTAAACATCATTTTCAAAAATCTTAACATAAGTGTTAAAATCACCATGAACTTTTTCAATACAAACATGAATGCATGCAAGTGACATAGAGGCTGAAACATGGAATTGAAATCACATAGGGGACTTAGAGTTAGTATCTTAGGCTTGAGTAGAATGGAAGAGATAGGGATATCGCTTTTGCATGTCCTCCTCGGCCTCTCATGTAGCACTTTTGACTTGTTGATTCCTCCAAAGGACCTTAACGGAAGCAACATCCTTGTTCCTCAACCTCTTCAC
>JAPFFP010113446.1:0-18394 GCA_026153255.1 Solanum medicagineum | reverse complement strand
AGTAGGATTTTATGGGTCGACGAACAGGAAACATGTGAATTGGGAAGTTTTTTGTGGGTGTTAGCCCGGATTCTGGGCAGCATGGGGTTCCGGCGTAAGATTCTTGAAAAATCATATGGGTAGGTCCGCAACGAGCCCGACAAGAGGCACAAGTGGCTCGGCGACATTGACCGGGGACCAGTAGGATTTTATGGGCCGATAAACAGGAAAAAGGCAATTTCGACAGTTTTTTGTGGGTGTTAGCCCTCGGATTCTAGGCTCTATGGGGCTCCGACACAAGATTCTCAAAAAATCATACAGGTGGGTCGGTAACGAGCCCGGCAAGAGGCCCAGGTGGCCCGACAGCGTTGGCGGGTGCCTAGTTGCAATTTATGGGCCGACGAACAGAAAACATGTGATTTCAACAGTTTTTTATGGGTGTTACCCCACGAATTCTGGAGCTGCATGGGGCTCTGACGCAAGATTTCTGAAAAATCATACAGGTGGGTCCGCAACAATCCCGGAAAGAGGCCCTGGTGGCCCGGCGATGTTGGCGGGTGCCTGGTATGATTTTATTGGACGATGAACAGGAAATAGGCGATTTCGTCAGTTTTCTGTGGTTATTATCCCAATGATTCTGGGGTTGTATGAGGCTCCGACGCAAGATTCTCCAAAAATCATACGGGCGGATCCGCAATTAGCCCGACAAGAGGCCTTGGTGGCCCGACGGCGCTGGCGGGCGCCTGGTAGGATTTTATGGGTCGAGAAATAGGAAGCAGATGATTTCGACAGTTTTCTATGGGTGATAGCCCACGAATTGTGGGCTGTATGGGGCTCCGGCGCAAGATTCTCAAAAAAGCATACGGTTGGGTCTGCAACGAGCCCGGCTAGAGGCCCGGGTGGCCCATCTGCGTTGGCAGGCGCTTGGTAGGATTTTATTTGCCGATGAACAAGAAATAGGAGATTTTGACAGTTTTCTGTGGGTGTTGGACCACGGATTCTGGGGCTGCATGGGGATCCCGCGCAAGATTCCTGAAAACTCACACAGGTGGGTACGCAACGAGCCCGATAAGAGGCCAAGGTGGCCCAGCGGCATGGCAGGCGCCTGGTAGGATTTTATGGGTTGATGAATAGGAAATAGGTGATTTTGCTAGTTTTCGGTGGGTGTTAGCCACGTATTCTGGGGCTGCATGGGGCTCCGGCGCGACATTCTCGAAAACTTATATGGTGGGTCTGCAGTGAGCCCGGTAAGAGGCCCAAGTGGCCCGGTGGTATTGGCGGGGACCTGGTAGTATTTTATGGGCCAATGAACAGGAAACTGGTTATTCCTTTAGTTTTCTATGGGTGTTAGCCCACGGATTATGAGGTTGTATAGGGCTCCAACGAATAATTCGCGAAAACTCATACGAATGGGTCCGCAACGAGCCCGTCAAGAGGCACAGGTGGGCCGGCGGCATTGGCGGGGCTCTAGTAGGATTTTATGGGTTGATGAACAGGAAACAGGTAATTTCGACAGTTTTCTATGGGTGCTAGCCCACGGATTCTGCGCTGCATGGGGCTCCAACACAATATTCTTGTAAGATCATACGGGTGGGTCCGCAACGAGCCCAGAAAAAGGCCCAGGTGGCTCGACGGCATTGGCGGGCGCTTGGTAGGATTTTATGGGCCGACGATCAAGAAATAGGAGATTTCGGTAGTTTTCTGTATGGTTAGCCCATGGATTCTGGGACTGCATGGGGCTCTGGTGCAAGATTCCAGAAAAATTATACGAGTGGGTCCGTAATGAGCCCGACAAGAGGCCGAGGTGGCCCAGCAACGTTGCCAAGCGCCTGGTAGGATCTTCTTGCCCGACGAACAAGAAACAGGAGATTTCGATAGTTTCTGTGGGTGTTAGCCCACAAATTCTGGGGCTGCATAGGGGCTCCGGCGCAAAATTCCCCAATAAATCATATGGGTGGGTCCGCAACGAGCCCGACAAGAGACCCAAGTATCCCGGCGGCGTTGACGGGCGCCTGATAGGATTTTATGGGTTGATGAACAGGAAACATACGATTTTGAAAGTTTTCTATGGTTGTTGGCCCACGGATTCTGGGGCTGCTTGGGGGCTCCAGCGTAAGATTCCCAAAAAATCATACAGGTGGGTCTGCAACGAGCCCGACAAGAGGCTTAGGTGGCCCGTCTACATTGGTGGGCGCCTGGTAGATTTTATGGGCTGATAAAGAGGAAACAGGCGATTTCGACAGTTTTCTTTGGGTGTTGATCCACGGATTCTGGAGTTGCATGTGTCTCTGGTGTAAGATTCCCAAAAACTCGTACGGGTGGGTCCGCAACGAGACCGACAAGAGGCGCAGGTGGCCCAGCGGCATTGGCGATTGCCTGGTAGGATTTTATAGACCGATGAATAGGAATCAGGCAATTAAGACAATTTTCGGTGGGTGTTAACCCGCGGATTCTAGGGTTGCATGGGGCTTCGGCGCAAGATTCCCGAAAACGCATATGGGTAGGTCCGCAACGAGCTCAGCAAGAGGCCGAGGTGGCCCCACGGCGTTGTCGGGGGCCTAGTAGGATTTTATGGGCCAATGAACAGGAAATAGACAATTTTGGCAGTTTTCTATGGCTGTTAGCCTACGATTTCTGGGGCTACATAGGGCTCCAATGCAAGATTCGTGAAAGATCATACGGGTGAGTCTGCAACGAGACCAGAAAGAGGCCCAGGTGGCCCGACGGCATTGGCGGACGTTTGGTAGGAGTTTATGGGTCGACGAACAGGAAACATGCGATTTCTACAGTTTTCTGTGGGTGTTAGCCCACGGATTCTTGGGTTGCATAGGGCTCAAAAAACCATACGAGTTGGTCCGCAACGAGCCCGTCAAGAGTCCCAGTGGGTTGTCACCGTTGGCGGACGCCTAGTAGGTTTTTATGGGCTGATGAATAGTAAACAAATGATTTTGGCAGTTTTTTGTGGGTGTTGGCTCACGGATTCTTGGGCAGCTTGGGGGCTCCGGCGCAAGATTCTCGAAAAATCATACGGGAGGGTCCGCAACAAGCCCGACAAGACACCCAGGTGACTCGATGGTGTTGGCGGGGTCTGGTAGGATTTTATGAGTCGATGAACTAGAAACAGTGATTTCGACAGCTTTCTATGGGTGTTAGCCCACAGATTCTGGGACTACATTGGGGCTCCAATGCAAGATTCTCGAAAAACCATAGGGGTGGGTCTGCAACGAGCCCGATAAGAGGCCCAGGTGGCCCGGCGGCGTTGGCGGGGGCCTGGTATGATTTTATAGGCTGATGAACAAGAAACAGACGATTTTGGCAGTTTTCTATGGGTGTTAGTCCACCGATTCTGGGCTGAATGGGGCTCCGACGTAAGATTCCGAAAAATCATACGGATGAGTCCGCAACGAGCCCAACAAGAGGCCTAGGTAACCCAACGATGTTAGCGGGCGCCTAGTAGGATTTAATGGGCCGATGAACAAGAAAGAGGTGATTTTGGTAGTTTTCTGTGGGTGTTAGCCCACGGATTCTGGGACTGCATAGTGCTCCGATGCAAGTTTCCCCAAAAATCATACGGGTGGGTCTGCAATGAGCCCGACAAGAGGCCCAGGTGGCCCAGCGGCGTTGGCGGGGGCGTCTTGTAGGATTTTATGGGCGGACGAATAGGAAACAGGTGATTTCGGCAGTTTTCTGTGGGTGTTAGCCCACGGATTCTGTGGCTGCATGGGGCTCCGACCTATGATTCCCAAACAATCATACGTGTGGGTCCGGAACGAGCCCGATAAGAGGCCCAGGTGGCTTGGCGACGTTGTCGAGGGCCTGGTAGGAGATTATGGGCTGATCAACGGGAAACAAGCAATTTCGGTAGTTTTCTATGGGTGTTAGCCCACGGATTCTGGGTCTACATGGGGCTCCGACTTACGATTTTTGAAAACTCATATGGATGGGTCCGCAACGAGCCTGGCAAGAGGCCCAGGTGGCCCAGCGGCGTTGGCGGAGGTTGGTAGTGTTTTTTGGTTCGACGAACAAGAAACAAGCGATTTTCGCAGTTTTCTGTGGGTGTTAACCCAATGATTCTGAGGTTTCATGCGGCTCCGGCACAAGATTTCTAAAAAAATCATAGGGATAGGTCGCAACAAGCCCGACAAGAGGCCTTGTGGCCTGGCAGCGTTGGCGGGCGCCTGGTAGGATTTTATGGGTTGACGGACAAGAAATAGGCGATTTCGACAGTTTTCTGTCTGTGTTAGTCCACGGATTCTGAGGCTGCATGGGGCTCCGACGTAAGATTCTCGAAAGCTCATTCGGGTGGGTCCCCAACGATCCCTACTAGAGGTCTAGGTGGCCTGGCAACATTGGCGGGCGCCTGGTAGGATTTTATTTGTCGAAACAGGAAACAGACGATTTCGACAGTTTTCTGTGGGTGTTAGCCCACGGATTATAGGCTGCATGGGACTGTGACGCAAGATTCCTGGAAAATCATACGGATGGGTCAGCAATAAGTCCGACAAGTGGCTAGGTGGCCCGGCGGCGTTGGTGGGTGCCTGGTAGTATTTTATGGGTCGATGAATAGGAAACATGCGATTTCAGAAGTTTTCTATGGGTGTTAGCCCACGAATTTTGGGGCTGCATGGGTTTGCGGCATGATACTTCTGAAAACTCATACGGGTGGGTCCGTAACGAGTTCGGCAAGAGGCCTAGGTGGCCAGGCGGCATTGGCGGGGGCCTGATAGGATTTTATGGACAAATGAATAGGAATCAGGTGATTTCGGCAGTTTTTTGTAGGTGTTAGCCCACGCATTCTGGGACTGCATGGGGATCCGGCACAAGATTCCCAAAAGTTATACGGGTGTGTCTGCAATAAGCCCGGCAAGAGGCCCAGGTGGCTTGTCGATGTTGTCGGGCGCCTGGTAGGATTTTATGGGTCGATGAAGATGAAACAGGCGATTTTGGCAGTTTTCTTGGGTGTTGGCTCACTAATTCTGGAGCTGCTTGGGGATACCGGTGCAAGATTCTCAAAATTCATATGGGTGGGTCCGCAACGAGCCCGACAAGAGGCCCAGGTGGCCCGACGGCGTTAGCGGAGGCCTGGTAGAATTTTATGGGCCGATGAATAGGAAACACGCGATTTTGATAGTTTCCTATGGGTGTTAGCCCACGGATTCTAGGCTGCAAGGGGGCTCCGGCGCAAGATTCTCAAAAAATCAGACGGGTGGGTCCACAATGAGCCCGATAAGGGGCCTAGGTGGCACGGCGGTGCTGGCGGGGGCATGGTAGGATTTTATGGGCCGACGAACAGGAAACAGGTGATTTCAACAGTTTTCTATAGGCGTTAGCCCACGGATTCTGGGGTTGTATGGGGCTTCGGCGTAAGATTCTCGAAAAATCATGTAGGTGAGTCCATAAAGAGCGTGATAAGAGGCCCAGGTGGCCCGGCAGCACTGGCGGGCGCCTGGTAGGATTTTATAGGCCAAGGAACAGGAAATAGGCGATTTCGACAGTTTTCTTTCGATGTTAACCCACGATTTCTGGCGTTGTAGGGGGTCCGTCGCAACACTCCCGAAAAATTATATGAGTGGGTCCGCAACGAGCCCGAAAAGAGGCCTCGGTGGCCTGGCAGCGGTGGGCCACCCCTAGAAGGATTTTATGGGCCAAGGAACAGGAAACAGGTGATTTCGGCAGTTTTCTGTGGGTGTTAGCACACGGTTTCTGGCGCTGCAGGGGGTCCGGCACCACATTCTCGAAAAATCATACGAGTGCATCCGTAACGAGCAATGCAAGAGGCCTAAGTAGCCCGGCGGTAGCGGGGGACGCCTGGTAGGATTTTATGGGCCAAACAACAGAAACAAGCAATTTCGGCAGTTTTCTGTGCGTGTTAGCCCACGGTTTCTGGTGCTGAGGGGGGTCTGGTACAACATTCATAAAAAATCATACGAATGGGTCTGCAACGAGCCCAGCAAGAGGTGCAGGTGGCCCAGCATAGGCGGGGGACGCCTGGTAGGATTTTATGGGTCAAGGAACTGGAAACAGGCGATTTCGACAATTTTCTGTAGGTGTTAGCCTACGGTTTCTGGAGCTGCAGGGGTTCCGACACAACATTCCCTAAAAATCATACGAGTGGGTCTGCAACGAGCCCAGCAAGAGGCCCAGGTGGTCCGGCAACGACAGGGGACACGTGGTAGGATTTTATAGGCCGAGGAGCAGGAAACAGGAGATTTCAGTAGTTTTCTTTGGGTGTTAGGCCAATGTTTCTGGCGCTACAGGGGGGTCCGGCGCAAGATTCTTGAAAAATCATATGAGTGGATCAGCAACAAGCCCGACAAGAGGCCCAGGTGGCCATCCGGTGGCAGCGGAGGCCTGTTAGGATTTTATGGGCCAAGGAATAGGAAACAGGCGATTTCGGCAGTTTTCTATGGGTTTTAGTCCACAGATTCTGGCACTGCATGGGGCTTCGGTGCAACATTCCCAAAAAATTCATACAAGTGGGTCCATAACAACCCTGGAAAGAGGCCCATATGGTGCGGCGGTGTTGGCGGAGGCCTGGTAGGATTTTATGGGCCAAAGAATAGGAAACAGGTGATTTCGATTGTTTTCTATGGGTGTTAGCCCACGAATTCTGACTTTGCATTCGGCTCCAGCGTAACATTCCCGAGAAATCATACAAGTGGGTCCGCAACGAGTTGGCCAAGAGGCCCAGGTGGCCCAGCTGATTTGGCGGAAGCCTAGTACGATTTTATGGGCCAAGGAATAGGAAACAGGCGATTTCGACAGTTTTCTTTAGTCTTAGCCCACGGATTCTGGTGCTGCATGGGGTTCTGGCGCGACAATCCCGTAAAAATATTACAAGTAGGTCCGCTACAAGCCCGAGAAGAGGCACATGTGGCCCGGCGTTGGCAGACTCCTGGTAGGATTTTATAGGCCAAGGAACGGAAAATAGGCGATTTTGGCAATTTTTTATGGGTGTTAGCCCATGGATTTTGGCGCTGCATCGACGCGACATTCCCAAAAAATCATACAAGTGGGTCCACAACGAGCTCAGCAAGAGGCCCAGGTGGCCCAGCAGTGTTGACGGAGACGTGGTAGGATTTTATGGGCCAAGGAACAGGAAACAGGCGATTTCGACAGTTTTCTGTGGGTGTTAGCCCACGGATTCTGGCGCTGCATGGGGCTCTGGCGCGACGTTCCTGAAAAATCATATGAGTGGGTTCGCAACGAGCTCGACAAGAGACCCAGGTGGCCCGATGGCGTTTGTGGAGGCCTGGTAGGATTTTATCAGCCAAGTAACAAAAAACAAGCGATTTCGGCAGTTTTTTATGGGTGTTAGCCCACGGATTCTGGAGCTACATAAGGCTCTGGAGCGACATTCTGAAAATATCATACGAGTGACTCCGCAATGAGCCCAGCAAGAGGCCTAGGTTGCCTGGCGATGGTGGCGGAGGCGTGGTAGGATTTTATGGGCCAAGGAACAGGAAAAAGGCGATTTCGGCAGTTTTCAGTGGGTGTTAGCCCACGAATTCTGGCGCTGCATGGGGCTCTGGCGTGACATTCTCGAAAAATCATACGAGTGCGTCCATAACGAGCCCAGCAAGAGGCCCTGGGAGCTCGGCGACGGGGGAGGGGGGAGGGGACGCCTGGTAAGATTTTATGGGCCAAGGAACGGGAAACAAGCGATTTCTCAGTTTTTTGTGGGTATTAGCCCACGATTTCTACTGCTTCAGGGGGTCCGACGCAACATTTCCAAAAAATCATACGAGTGGGTCCGTAACGAACTCGGCAAGAGGCCCAGGTGGTCCGGCGGCGGTGGGGGATGCCTGGTAGGATTTTATTGGCCAAGGAATAGGAAACAGGCGATTTTCGCAGTTCTCTGTGGGTGTTAGCCCATGGTTTCTGGCACTGCAGGCGGGTCCGGCGCAACATTCCCAAAAATTCACACAAGGGGGTCTCCAATGCTTGAATGCTTGAGTCCTAGCCTTTTCTCCTTTTCCTTTTGCTCTCAAAAGATTCTAAGTATTTAATTAGGAGAAAAGGTCATCGGGTAATATTAAGGGGCTCAAAGTGACCCTAAAACGACAAGTAATCAATTAGAAGAAGATGAGAAAGGACAAACTTATCCTCGATTGAAACATGACTTTCATTGAACCAAACTCACAAACATTGATCATCTTCTCAATTGCATGGATTTACTATGCAATGCTTGTTTTTGCACTTGTGTTGATCAAACTCTTATAAAAATATCAATAAGTGTGTACTCGATCCACAAGAAAAAATTTATGGGGGGAAGTCAACACAAGTGCAAAAACAATTTTGAAGAATTCAAATAACATAACTTTATGATGCCTTTATGTTCAAGATTATTCCCTAATTGAAAGTTCTAATATGAAATCTTTGTCTAGCATATTCTGTAGAATAACTAGTAAAGAGATTCTACCATAGACTAAAGTAAATATTGCAGCCTGTGGGTTAGACTGCCCTAAAGCGAGTAGGAGTTTACTCACATGCAGTTGGAAAGTTTGAAAGTAGAGCAGGGATCTTCATTTCAAATGGGCTTTGATAGATCTTTGAAATTGGAAAGATGCTCAGTCCACTCTCTTTTCTATCCATTTTACGACTTTCATCTTGTTCAACAAAATCATCACACAGTAAAACAAAAAAAATGACACTTTAACCTACAAATTTACCTACTATGGTACCAAAGTGAATATGATCTCTAGCAAACATAAATAAGAGAGAGATTAAATTTCATTCCCGAAGGTAATGTGGCAATTTTATTTAGGCATTTTATTAATCAAGAAGTCAAGAAAGCCTATACTGTTGTTTTATTCATAAAACTTGATACATTTATTTTTCTCAAACATCAATAGCCCCTTCAGATTCTAACTCCCTCATCTGTTTAGCCATCAAATGATGCAACATCTTGACTGGTTTTAACTCAGAGAGAGTTCATCAACGCCCATTCTACCAAAGTTGAAACACCATAACCTGTGCCATTTTTCTTTTTATCGCTCCAGGCAGAACCAGCTATGTCGAGATGCAACCATTGGACCTTCTCGTCAACAAACTGCAAAGCAAAAACCAAATGTCATGTTTCTCGTCTCAAACTAAAGAGACGTAGAATGTATCAACATGCCAGTGCTAGAGTGATGATATGAGTACCTGCTTGAGGAAGAGAGCAGCAGTTATGGCACCACCATCACGAGGTCCCGTGTTAATCATATCAGCAACTCCTGATTTCATACTGTCCCAGTAACTGTCCTCCATAGGCATCCTCCATAGCTTTTCACCACTTACCACAGCAGCTGCATCCACCTCCTTTGCTAGGTCATCGCTAGGTGTAAAAGCACCTGTATTTGTGTACAATGAAGTTCAAGCAGACTACACGTGCACATGTACCAAAAAAAACAATAGAGGCACGAACAAATATACCAGCAACAGAAGGTCCAAGAGCAACCTTAATAGCGCCAGTTAATGTTGCCAGATCAATTATCTGCATTCATCAAACATGGGGAAAGTTTTGAAGAACAAAACAAAGACAAATGCATCATTACAATGTTTAGTATATACCTTTTCAACACCTTGGTCACAGGCATATATCAAAGCATCAGCAAGTGTCAGCCTACCCTCCGCATCGGTGTTGTTAACCTCAATTGTCTTCCCATTTGAAGCTGTGACAATGTCTCCGGGCCTCATGCCTGCTCCACTGATCATATTTTCACAAGCTGCAACAATGAAATGCACCTGCAACATACATGGTAATTAGTTATAATTGAATACATGCACTTCGAGTATATAAGTCGGACTTCTTTAATGATAGGAACTCACCTCTACTCCTAATGGCTTTATTTCACCAAGAGCTTTTGCTGCACCTAAAACAGCTGCAGCCCCTGCCATGTCATACTTCATTAGCTCAATGTCAGAACCAGCTCCGGCCTTGATGTTGTAGCCACCACTGAGGAACACAAAAACAATTGTTCAACAGATCATAACATAAGAATAATAGAACATAGAAATCCATTTTCAACTTATAGAAGATAGAATTACCTGTCAAAAGTTAATCCCTTTCCAACCAAGGCTATCTTTTTCTTTAATTCTTTAGTGGGAGTTTTAAAAACTAAATGGATGAAATAAGGAGGATTTTCAGTAGCTGCTGCAGCAACAGCTAAATACGCTCCCATTTTCAATTCTTTACACTGCTCAGCATCCAAGATTTTTACAGAAATGACATCACTATAAGTGGACGCGATCTTCTTAGCCTCTTCAGCAAGTACCGCTGCAGCACAAAGTCGACATGTTAATAGCCGTGTTATATATTAAAAGGGAAATGCAGTGAAAGACAATGACTAACCAGGCGTAAGTACATTGGCTGGTGCATTGACGAGCTCTCTGCCGAGCATAATACCTGCACATATATTTTGTGCGTTTTTTATTTTCTTCTCTATCTCAGTTCCACTTCCCAGTCCAAGAATATCCAATGATTCCAACGTCGATTTCTTTGACTCAGACCTAAACCTATTATCTTCAAATGTCTCCAGCACAACTCCTATAACATCAATCAACTAAGTTTAGCTTCTCAATGTCATTCAATGAATTAAGCAAAAATGTACATATATATATACCAGTTACTATGGCACAGGCAGAAATAAGCTTCGATTCTGCAGAGAGCTCATCTGGAGAAGCAAGTGCAACGGCAATATGACTAGCTTGAGCAGACTTGGAAGCTGCAGCAGCAGCCTCCCCTAAACTGTGATTAGCAGGAATTGATGAAGATGACGTTGCTGAGCCAAGCCCAACTAGAACAATCCTTTTCCAGCCAAGACCAGGAAGCCTCAGAATTACGGATTGTCCTGACTTTCCACTAAAATCCTCCTCAGATGAAGCTTTTGACAATAAACCATTCAATTCAGAATCGAGCCGTTGCAATAGTGGATTCTTGAACTTAGAATTTTCGTCTCTAGCCGAGTCATTCTCCGTTGCACCTATGGCAAGTATGTCTCCTTTCCATTCCAGCACACCAATATTTTTAGCACCAATTGAAATCTTTCATGTCAAAAACACACAAAAAGAATTTAGTCCATACACAAGAATCACAAAATCAAGATCACATGAATCAACGAATGCCTCTTTCCATTTTTGGCAACTTCTTAATTCTAACTCATGATAATTCGAGCACAAAATCCAAAACACTTGAACTTTACGTGTGTTTTTGACATTTTACTCTCAAAAAATATAATAAAAATAAAATCTTTTTGGAAAATAAAAGTATAATGACCTTAGGTATGTCACTTTGATTAGGCTTAGTGAGACCAAGAGTATCACGAGCAATACAATGAGCCATTCTTTTACTTCTTCTTGAACACAAGGGTGTAACTGAAATTGAAAAATTCCAGCTGGGACTAGATTGGAATTTAGTAAAAAGTGAAGGGTAAGAATGGAAAGAAGAAGGACAAGGCAATGCTAAAGAAGAAACTCTCAGTGCTGACATTTATAAAAGGAATTTGTTGTGTGTTCTTTCTCTTACTCACTGTTCGCTTATATAGAGGTGGCAACATGCCTGCTTCACCGTCTTTTATCATTGTGTCAAAAGTTATAGCTGATATAAAAAATATATAACCTTATTTCTCAAATAAATTCATTACACAAGCACTATATTTGATTATGATTCCGACCTAGCCGGATCTTGCATAGGCAAGATGTTGGTGTTAAACAATTATATAATACTCTCTCTGTCCTATTTTATGTGACACTCTTTCCTTTTTGGTCCGTCCCGAAAAGAATGTCACCTTACTCTAATTGGAAAAAAAAATTGACTTTAAAATTCCCCTTTTACCCTTAATGAAATTAATATCAACGACACAAATTTCTCAGCATGATTTTAGACCACAAGTTTCAAATGACTTACTTTTTTTTTTTTAAACATCATCAATTATTTATCAAAATACACCGCAATTATTCACGTGTGAAAGATACTTGGACCACTTATAGCCCCTTTCAGTAATTTCCACCACTGGAATTTTGAACACGTTTAATTTATTTTAATATATTTTTCTATTTGTTTGAGGACCCAAAAAGATTGGGGGTGCATTAAAGCAAGAAAATAAAAAAATATCTACTGCTCCTTCTGTCCCATTTATTTGACATTTTTTTATTTTTATTCATTTCAAAAAGAATATCATCTTAATATTTTATTTATCTTTAATGAAATTATTCTTAGTCATACAAATATCTAAAAATAATTTTAGATCATAAGTTTTAAAAGTCTTCCTTTTTTCTTAAACATTGTGCCAAGTGAAAGAGTGCCACATAAAATGAAACAGATCATTACTTTTGAACATTAATTTTTACTCATTGTTCACTTCATATTTTACACATTATTTAAAAAATAATAATTAATATAAATATTTTATCATAATATTCATATTAATTGATGTGTAGTCTAAGATTTTGAAGAATACGTACTTAATATTGAGAATAAAACATAAAATGTATTTTTTTTTCTCTTAATATGCTAAAAGTACCAATGACTCCTTCCATTCACTTTTACTTATCTATTTTGGACTTTATATCCCCCTAAATAATAATAATAAATATATCACTTTTACTTATCTATTTTGGACTTTATATCCCCCTAAATAATAATAATAAATATGAGTATCGTACCACAATACCCATACAAATTACTGTATGATTCTAGATATTGAAAATAATTTGATGAATAAGTAATTAATGTTGACAGTAAAATAGAAAAATAATAATTATCTTTTCTTAATATTTCAAATATTATTAAAAGTTAAATTGAGATCGTCCTTTGGTGAAACATATCTTTTTATTACTTAGAACGGTCCTTTTTAACTTTTAACTTTCATTTTCTCTCGATATTAAATTCGATCCGTTGCTTTAAATAATTATTTTTATACTCAATAGTTATATTTGTTTTGGTTGTTTCAATTTATGTGACATATTTTTTCATAATTTATTCTTAAAAAATATTAATTTTTTATATTTACAAATAATTGAATTTCCAAAGTTTATATTTCTTTTATCTCAGTTTATGTGACATATTTTTCTTCTTTTGATTCATTCCAAAAAAATGTAATTATTTAATATTTAGAAATAATTTCATTTTTAAAATTTTTATTTTGTCCTCAATAAAATAATTTATGATCACCTTTTTAAATTTATGTTTTAGTTAAAATTTTTATATTTATATTGTAGAAAATCAATACATTAAATGTAAGAATTTTTTTTCTTTATTTTTACTATTTTTTGAAAATTACTTTCTTTTTTAGACAAATATAATAATTAAAAAATATTTAAAATAGTTATTTAGTTTTACTTGTCCGATTTAGAAAAGCAAGAGTACTTAATTGATTATTTGGATTTATTTTATCCTAATTTTAATATTTAAATGACTTAAAATAATTAGTTAAGTCGGAAGAAATGATAGAACTTATGTAGTGAAATCAAGCAGATCGATGAAACAGACACGTTAATCAGAAGTTTCTTGCTTAAGCAGGCATACTCACCATCAACATTCTAATTATTAACACTTATATATTAGTGATAAATAACTTAATTAATTGTATAAATAATTTTCACATGATCGATCGAAAATACGTCTCATATTCTTGCCTTTGTTATATGCATTTAAAACATGCAAACATAGATGCACCATGCCACTCTTTTCAAGTTTTCATAAACATTTATAATAATAATATGATATACATATATATATTGAAAGTTAATTATTTTTTCTATTTTTTATATGATTTGATTCATATCGATCTGATGCATACTTCGAATTTTTTTTCATTAGAAATGTACTTATTTGAAGAACCCAAACAATATAACTTGATAATGCCTTTTATTTTCGGCACATGTTCCCTGATTAAAAGTTTCAAGATCCATCATTTTCTATAGAATAACTAATAAAGAGATTCAATCTTAGAGTGAAATAAATATCGGAGTTTGATCTTGTTTAACAAAATCATCACATAATAAAATAAAAAATGTCTCTTTAACTGTAACAGTCCGTCTTGAGATGAGATGTCCCACCACATCGATAAAATACAGAAGAGATGCTGGATATATAAGTAAAGAACTGGTCTGTATACTGCGAGGCGCCTTTTGGAGTGAGCCCAAAGGGACAAATTCGTGATGGACTAGGCCCAAAAGCGAACAATAGTTCACAGTGTTGGCCCAAGTCGTTACATTAAGTTTCTTTCCAAAAGGCAAAGTTGGCAATTTTATTTAGACATTACTAATCAAGAAGACAAAGAAAGTCTACATTATTGCCTTTATTCATATAAAAATGTGATGTATTTATTCTCTCAAACATCAATAGTCCATCAAATGATGAAACAAAATCGATTTTTATTGACCAATCAGAATTGTCTTCAGATCTATAATTGTCTCAAAATGTCCAATATTGACTGGCTCTAGTTTTAAGTGTTCATGAGCACCCATTTCACCAAAGTTGAAACACCATAACCCGTGGCGTTTTTCTTGTCATTGTTCCAGACAGGACCAGCTACGTCCATATGCAACCATTGGACCTTCTCGTCAACAAACTGCAAACAAAAACCAAATGTCATGATGTTTCTCGTTTCAAACTAAAGATAGGTAGAATGTACCAAAATGTCTTTTAATGGTGTGGTCAGATGAGTACCTGCTTGAGGAAGAGAGCAGCAGTTATAGCACCACCATCACGAGGTCCCAAGTTAATCATATCGGCCACTCCTGATTTCATACCGTCCCAGTAACTGTCCTCCATCGGCATCCTCCATAGCTTTTCACCACTTAGTTCAGCAGCTACAACCACCTCCTTTGCTAGATCATCGTTAGGCGTAAAAGCACCTGTATTTGTATACAATGAAGTTCAAGCAGACTACACGTAGCCGTGGACTAGAAAAACAATCGATGCACGAACAAATATACCAGCAACTAAAGGTCCAAGAGCAAGCCTAATAGCACCAGTTAATGTTGCCAGATCAATTATCTGCCAGCATTCAATCAAACATGAGTGAAGTTTTGATGATCAAAGCAGAGACAAATGCATCATTACAGAGTCGAATTAATACCTTTTCTACTCCTTGGTTACAGGCATATATCAAAGCATCGGCAAGTGTGAGTCTACCCTCAGCATCGGTGTTGTTAACCTCAATCGTCTTCCCATTTGAAGCTGTGACAATATCTCCAGGCCTCATACCTTCTCCACTGATCATATTTTCACAAGCTGCAACAATGAAATGCACCTGCAACAGACGTGGTAATCGATTATAATATGGAGAGACGAGAATAATTGAGTAAATAAGTCTGAACTAACCTCTACTCCTAACGGCTTTATTTCACCAAGAGCTTTTGCTGCACCTAAAACAGCTGCAGCCCCTGCCATGTCATACTTCATTAGCTCAATATTAGAACCAGCACCAGTCTTGATGTTGTAGCCACCACTGGGGAACACGAAAACAATTGTTCAATATATAATAACGTAAGAATAATTGAAGATAGAAATCCATTTTCAACTTACAGAAGATAGAATTACCTGTCAAAAGTTAATCCCTTTCCAACCAAGGCTACCCTATTTTTCCTTTCCTTAGTGGGAGTTTTAAAAACTAAATGGATGAAATAAGGAGGATTTTCAGTAGCTGCTGCAGCAACAGCTAAATACGCTCCCATTTTCAATTCTTTACACTGCTCAGCATCCAAGATTTTTACAGAAATGACATCACTATAAGTGGACGCGATCTTCTTAGCCTCTTCAGCAAGTACCGCTGCAGCACAAAGTCGACATGTTAATAGCCATGTTGTATATTAAAAGGGAAATGCAGTTAAAGACGATGACTAACCAGGCGTAACTATATTGGCTGGTGCGTTGACGAGCTCTCTGCCGAGCATAACACCTGCACATACATGTTCTGCATACTTGATTTTCTTCTCTATCTCAGGTCCACTTCCCAGTCCAAGAATATCCAACAATTCCAACGTCGGTTTCTTTGACTCAGACCTAAACCTATTATCTTCAAATGTTCCCAGCACAACTCCTATAACATCAATCAATTAAGTTTAGTTTCTCAATATTGTTCAATGAATTAAGCAAAAATGTACATATATATATATACCAGTTGCTATGGCAGAGGCAGCGATAAGCTTTGATTCTGCAGCGAGCTCATTCGAAGAAGCAAGTGCAATGGCAATATGACTAGCTTGAGCAGACTTGGCAGCTGCTGCAGCAGCCTCCCCTAATCTGTGATACGCAGCAGGTAATGATGATGTTGCTGATCCAATCCCAACTAGAGCAATCCTTTTCGAGCCAAGACCAGGAAGCCTCAGAATTACGGATTGTCCTGACTTTCCACTAAAATCCTCCTCAGATGAAGCTTCAGACAATAAACCATTTAATTGGAAATCGAGCTTTTGCAATAGTAGGTTCTTGAACTTAGAATTCTCATCTCTAGCCAAGTCATTCTCCGAGGCACCTATTGCAAGTATGTCTCCTTTCCATTCCACCACATCAATATCTTTAGCACCAATTGAAATCTTTCATGTTCCAAAAACATACAAAAACGATTTAGTCCATATACAAGAATCATACTTCACTTCAACTCAACGAATGACGTGTTAAGGAAACGAATGCCTCTTCCCTTTTTCGGCAACTTCTTAGTTCTAACTTTCCAGGCGACATGTTTATCACCACAAGATGAAAAGGATCTTTTGATTCATTCAATATATCGTTAGTTTAATACTATAGAGTCTTCTTTGACCTTTTTAAACTTCGTGTCAAATAATAAAACCAAGACAAACAAATTAAGACGGAGGAAGTAAGAAAAATCAATTCTTTATGCACTCATTTCACAAAGATGAATTTCAGAGTTAATGGTATCACAAATCAGACACAAAACCCCTCAAAAACAAGAGAAAGAGAAGAAGAAAAATCAGTTCTATGCACTAACAATAACAACATATCCGATGAAATCTCAAAAGTCGAGTCTGATAAGAACAGAGTGTACGCAAACCTTACCACTATCTCATAGAGATTGAGACATGATTGTCTAAAGACCATCGGCTCAAGTGTAACAAATCCAAGTAAAACAAGATGAAGAAAAACCAAAAGTATCAAATGCGTGAGCTTCTTATCTAAACCTCAACTATCAGTTCTTCACTTTGAAATGTGTTTCAATAAACATTTTTGGTGATAATTCAGGCAGAAAACTCAAAACACCAACCATACTCTATAACTAAAAAAACAATAAAAATCAAATCTTTTTGGAAAATAAAAGTATAATGACCTTAGGGATATCACTTTGATTAGGCTTAGTGAGACCAAGAGTATCACGAGCAATACAATGAGCCATTCTTTTACTTCTTCTTGAACACAAGGGTGTAACTGAAATTGAAAAATTCCAGCTGGGACTAGATTGGAATTTAGTAAAAAGTGAAGGGTAAGAATGGAAAGAAGAAGGACAAGGCAATGCTAAAGAAGAAACTCTCAGTGCTGACATTTACAAAAGGAATTTGTTGTGTGTTCTTTCTCTTACTCAACTGTTCGCTTATATAGAGGTGGCAACATGTCTGCTCCGTTAGTATTAATCGCTTATCATTGTACTAAAAGCTATAACTAATATTAAAGAGCGTAACTTTATTACTCTACTAACTTCACCATGCAAACGCTATAGGTTTGATCATGACCAGGGGGACCTAATCCCCTCGGCGAAAATAAACACTGTATATATAAGTAAATTTTTTATATTTTCGTATATATATTAAACTTGAACCCCCTAAATAATAAGCAAAGTCTAGCATAATGGTAGGTCTCCTTTTAAATGAACCTCATGCTCAAAGTTCAAATCTCACTTAAAAGCATTATTTTTTAAATTTTCTTAATTATTCATTTGAAAATTGTATTTTGTTGATTTATTCGGACATTTATATTTTTATTATTATATTTCGAACCCCCTAAATTAAAATCCTACATCTGTCACTGATCGTGCCTCTGATCTAGATCACCCCAGCTCCCTCTCCCTCGTATGCATGTGGCGCTAAGCCACATATATAGTAATTAGGAGTTTCATATATACTATTTATATATGGTAAAAATAACTTTTTATCTATATATAATAAATATCAAACCCTCTTTGATTAGTTCATTATCTACTTCTTAAAATTTTGAACCATTTTAAAAAAATTATGATTCTGCCACTGCTCCTAGGTCATGTCACAGGGAAGACATTGGTGTTAAATAACTATATAATGATAGTAGTCAAATTCAAAATTGTAAAGCATCATTATTAATAAGGGAGAATACACAAACATATGTGTAAAAAAACTATCAAATTTGTTGACTCCCTTGTTCAGCGACTGGTCTGTGCCTACTTGTTCAGGAATTGCCAAGTTGAGGGTCATATTTGTGCACTATGAAAGTTTAAGT